>CAIGRQ010210247.1:0-11941 GCA_903798375.1 Fraxinus sp. D2006-0159 | reverse complement strand
CTTTCGATCATTCATCGTATTAACAAAATTGTAGTACTATTTGTTTGACGCAAAAAAAAAAAAAAGAAATAACAACACAATATGTGTAGCTTAAATGTCGCCGCAAGGTATATATGTCGTGAAAAATTAAAAGGACGACAAATCGATTTGTCGTAATGAATATTCCAATAAAGGTTTTACGAGAAATATGTTTGTTGCAAGCACTGAGTCACAGAATGTATTCTACGACAACTTTCATGGTTCATCGCATTAACATAATCGCAACACCATTTATTTGCCACATAAAATTCAAAATAGCAACACGATATTTGTAGCTATAATGTCGTCACAAGACAATTTGTTGCAAAGATTATTCCAATAATTTTTTTTTCGAGAAAAATATATATTACAAATATTCTTACTAATATTACGTTCAAAATAACTTTGCCCGTGCATTGCACTGGCAAAGACTAGTAGATAGAAAATAGGTGATGTTTAGTCCCTCTAAATGTATGAATAAAAGTAATTTAAGTATTTATAAATAGTTTATAAACATGACTATTGCTAATAAAATTTGTTACCTTAAGGGTGTAAAAAGATGGGATATTTGTATTATGACTTTGATACATGGTACCCTTTAGTATTCAAAAGCAATGGAGTTATCAACTAAAAACTCGTTACATGGATCAAGAAGAGAAAAAAAGGGTGAGGTCAACATTGAGTTGAAAAAAATATCAATAAACGAAAAGAGAAAAACTATATGAAAGTGTGCAAGTAAGATCTCATTGTTGGAGGCTTAGATAACTAGTGGATTTAAATCAATTTGTATAAACTTGATTTTTGGAGCTCTAATAATTTGGTAGAATCATTGCATGAATAAATTGTTGACGTTGTCGGTTGGACTAAACTAAATTATAGTGGTATAATTAGGAATTTATAATTGAAACTAAACTTTAAAATTACACATTGGAGAGAGAATGAAAGAAAATAAGTTTTGGGGTGTGTGAATCTCAAGATCGAAGAAGTGAAATAATTCACCATTGAGGGTTGAAAATTGAATCAACTTATGGATGTACATCTAGATTCCTCACACATGCACCCATTTTGCATTTGGATAAGTGGAAGTTTGTCTCTTGCATTATGATTTTGAAGCCGTTCATAAATGTGATATAATGTTTAAAATATACGAAATTCGACCTTAACAATACCTATAGGGGGGTGAATAGGTATTTAATGCGGAATTTAAAAAATAATTATGAATTATACAGCAACAAGTCACTTTTAATTCTTATCTAGATGATTAATCATGCAAGTTAAGTTATCTAATGTTGAATTACCGTAGTTTGCATATCATAAACAATAAATAATAATGCAGTAAAGAACACAAGAATTGTTCATGGAGAANAATAATGCAGTAAAGAACACAAGAATTTTTCACGGAGAAACCCAATTGGGAAAAATTCTGGGCACCTTGCCTGTTAATCCACTATAAACGATTCTGTACTTACAGTCTACCAGACTAGACGACAACACGAACTATCTGATCTTCTGACTACAGTTTTTTACAGCTCTCCTGAATTCTATGCTCCCTTATACTAATTCCAGCTGCAATAACCAACGCTCTCCTAAAAATCCGCTATCATGCAGCAGCCCATAGCTTGGTAGAATTGCCTATCTCCAGTGGATCACGAAAAATAACCCGTTCTTCAGAAAATGGAACTCCAGTCGCCTTCCTCGATCTTCAGCACATCTGACAGATATGTAAGAAGTTTGGTTTTTGGTATTTGGATTTGAATCTGATGTTTTTCTGACCAAAACACTCACACCAGATGAAGGTTGAATGATGGAATGAATAGATCTCTCACATATGAAATTCTCTCAATTAACAACCTTCAGAAAACCGTTCTGTACGTGTTTTGGTATATATAGATAGGTTAAAAAANAAAACACTCACACAAGATGAAGGTTGAATGATGGAATGAGTAGATCTCTCACAGATGAAGCTCTCTCAATTAACAACCTTAAGAAAATCGTTCTGTACGTGTTATGGTATATATAGATAGGTCAAAAAATCAATGGGCCGAGAAAAAAGCCATTAAAATGCGAAATAAAAATTTCTCATATAAAGCTGTTGCTCGAGCGAAGGGCCAGTGGTAATCGAACGACAGGGTGTCGCTAGAGAGAAGGAGGGGCGACAGTCTAGCAACGATGTTTCTGCTTTTGTAGCTCGAGCCAACCCTTAGCGACAGTCCAACGAAAATCCACACCGTTTTCCTCCTCGTTCCAAACTCAACGACCTAGACCTCATAACCAAATTTTAAAGAAATTGCATATTACTCCTTGAACTTTAACATCTTATCAATTTAAGTCATTTTGTTAATAGAATTTGCCAATTACAAAATCACCAAAAACCTAACAATGTTCTCAATACTGAGCCAAAAGGCAAGCTATCTGACTAGGCGTTATTTGTGTATTCCTTTGTTTTTTTTCTCTGTGTTTGTTCAAGTACTAGCAAACTGTTAAATTTTGGATTATTTGAAGAGTATATTTTACTCACAAGTTTATACTATTTTAACTTGATTATTGGCTAGATTTTATGGGCATTGAACTTATTAATGTATTTGTTATTGTTGTTTCATAGTTGCGGTGAAGTCGTGTGAATAATTGTAAAAGTGGAGAAACCTAGGATATTGGCATAAACTGAGGAGAAAAGAGGAACAAAAGGGTAAACGAGTCAATTTTCTACATCAAAAGAAGAAAAAATGAGACATATGACTCGAGAGGTGGCACGGAAGCTGGAAGAACAAATCTATGGTGCTGCGGCACCACACAGGAAATTGTCTCGACGTCGAGGCGTTACTCTCATGGTACTTCGACTCCACTGTTGTAATTAGGGCACAAAACTTTTGCCCTTTTTAAAGCCAATAAAAATTCCAAACCCGAGAAAAACATTGAGAGAAGTATAAATACAAGAAAAGAGACACTTGAGAAGGGTTCCACACATTAAGATACACAAAATATAACTTGAGAATAAGAGAGCAAAATCAAAGGAGAAAAACAACAAATTAAGGGTTTAGAATCAAAATTTGGAACAAGAAGATGAACTTGGTGCAATAATCCACTTTTCTATGTCTCAATTCAAAACCTAGTGATATACTCCATTATTGTTATTTGTTTTTCTTTATATATTATAAATAGCTAAACTCATTATGAGAGCGAACAATGTAATCTATTTGAGACCTTTTACTTCTTTTATTCAAGATTCTATTTCTTTCATCATACGTGTTGATTTTATCATGAATTTAATCTTTGAATTACTTGATCAATAATTCAATGGTTTTGTGTATCTTTTGCGAATCGAGAGATGAGTTTTAGATTTAGATCACATAGTAAAATTTGGTAATTTAGTATAACATGTAGATGTACTTCTTCTAATTATCAGTATTATTAAACCTGGATCGGTCCGGATAGGACCGGACCGGTCGGATCGGTTCGAAAATCGTCTAATCGGACCATGGTCCGGTCTGAGCCTCTTTATTTTTTGACTGTGCAAGTATCCCGCTTAAAGCCTAAAAGAATTGCTAGTTTTTCCATTAAATAGCCAGCCTACTTTAAATAAACCGCCGATCCACATACTTTATGTAAAAAACCGTTCTCTCTCATGCTCTTACTCTGTTACTCACAAATTGGAATACGATGCCCTAACCCATAGCAGAAACGCAACCTTTCCTTCTTTTACAGTTTCACTCATAAGAGTCCAAACCTTCAATTTCAAGTTGTATTAGATGGAAGAAGATGATGTAAGTTTAAAATTCACGATTTTCTTTTTGAATTTCGAATTTTGGCCATTAAATTATGTGAAAATGATTTTTCTAGATGGGTGAATTTTGGAAGATTTTTACATCCATGTCATAGTTGTCTCTATGTTGTCTACTATGTATAACAATTGTATTTTAAATGTAATTTCGTGGGTGAATATGGAATTGATTTATTGGTTAGCATTTGCAATTGTATAGAGAGCCGAGATGGAAAAGTTTTAACGAATTTTTAATGCTTCGTTGAATTTCACATTTTAGTTTTTGGTTTTTGGTTCTTGGATTTTGTTTTTCTAGCTCCTAATAATTGTTTGAATTGTTGGTTGTAATTGAGTTACTGAGTTAGCTTTGTAAGTATGTTTCAAGCCTTCAAGTACTATTTGACTTTCCTTTATTGTGCATTTCCTAAAACTGTCTATTGAAAAGCGCTATTTATTTGGCTATGAAGTGCTGAATTTTTAGTAGTTTTGAGTAGTTGACAATAAATAGTATAGGACTTAATTTAGAAAAATAGAGAAACATCAAGGGAAAAAGGTACCCAATTATGAGAAATTTTATCTTTTATTCACACAATTTGTGTATGGTTAGAGAATAGAAAGGTGAGACGGAGAAGTTTTAATATTCGATTGAATCATTTGGTGTAGCAAATTCTTAATGTTTCCAATTGTTTGTGGCTCTCCTAAAGATATATAATTCAACATGATTTTTGTCTTTGTATAGTTCATTGGTGATAATAGTCCACCACATTTTTCTCTACCAAAAAGTCACACTAGAGGAAGAACTGATATAACATGGGGTCATTGGAAAGAGATTCTTGAAGCTAGTACTAAAAAAAGCTTGTTTGCTTGTATTGTGGAAAGACTTTCATTGGAGGTGGTATCAATCGAGTCAAACAACACTTAGTGGGATTAAAAGGTGAGTGTATTAATGTTGTAATGTACCTCCTGATATTAGATTCAAATTTTTTTTTAAAAAATTGGATATCTTTGCTGCAAAGAAGCGTAAAACTCAAGAAGTTCTTGATTAGTGTAACCTACATAGTTCTTATTATCGGGAACAAGAAGAGCAACATGAAAGGGTATAGATATTGGGAGAAATGAAAGAAAGGGAATGGGAGCTAAACATTTAAAAGAACAAAAAGGAATTGGTTCTTACTTCAAGCCAATAACAAGACCTAGTAACCAACCTACTACCAAAAGTGTTCTTCTAAGCAAAGAAGCTATAGAGAAATGTGAGCTTACTGTTGACCTCAGAAAATGGTCTAACAGAAAATGTTTTCCAAAAATCCCTTTGGCTATTGACGTGGCCACTTATGGGATGAAAAGAAAAAGAAGGGGGTCAGCTATAAGGATGGGAATTCTTTCAAGAGAGTTTGAGTTGTTGTATAAAATTTTCATTACCCCATAATGGAATTAAGTGCCTGTTTTTATAGTATGATACAATTAATATAGGCCGTAGATGATAAACTATGTGGCCTCATCTCCCCGACTAGTACGTCACATCCAACCATCTATCAATCATACAATAAATGCCAAGATCCTCACAATCTTCTCATCCATGACGGGACAACTTAGGTTTGGTAGAGACGGCGTGACAGTGGGTTGTCCCATCAATCCCACTCCTAATGCTTCGGCTTACATACGTTAGGTTCTTCTGTAGGGGGTTCAACTGGGGGTTTTGCACGTGGGGTCGGATGAGCGCGCAACAGCTAGACGCAGTACCGGGTCGACCGCCCTCCAGGCTTCGTGTAGGCTCAGTTTCACTCCACGTGGTTTGCTTATTTTACAGTTATTTATATGAGTAACATCAGTCCCCTAAGTCCAGGTACGATTATTTATGTAGTGCATGGACTTCTGTATAGAGTCGAGCAACGGGGGTAGGATCAACGTGCTAATTCAGGATGTGGATTAACGGGGATGAATTGCGTGATGTAATCCCTCAGCTATGACGAACCAGGATGGTGGGCTTCAGAGGACATGTGACCTTAAGTGGGCATTGCTGTTGAGGCGAGGCTTTGATCACTAAGGCGACCCGGAAGTGAGGTGAGGCTCTGTTCCTAGGCGATTCTCTCTTCCGACCTGGTGGTGTCCTCTCCTTTAGAATTCGTATATTCCCAACATGGGATAGCTAGAGATCCTTTGCATTCCCAAGACTCGAACAACGTGTATATTTAATTCGCAATGATGAAGCCGACGCACTTATGCCCATGCGCACGCGTGTTATAAGTGCGTGTCAGACACGAATCCAGCATGGTCCTTGATTTTAAAAGAAATGAGCACCCTTTCGATTTTGGTGTGGGCGATGAGATTACAGGTATATGGCCCAGATTGTTTTTGAAGGGACATCCAGCGGTTGGGGCTCCTTTGTGAAGCCTATATAAGGCATTGGGGTACATATTTTCCTCTCTTCACCTTCAGATTTTGAGAGTTTTAAGCTCTTGGATTTCTTTTGCCCGAGCCCAAAATTTCTTGTTGTAGCTGGTGACGGGATCACGCCCTCTTATTTTGTGTCTTCAGGGCTTGGGTTTATAGATTTGGCGTAAGTATCTTTCTTTTCTTTTTCTTTTTTAGTTGACTTTTGACCCTTTTCTTCTTCTATGGCTTCCTTTTCGAGAAAGGGGAGATCTGGGGGGTTTTCTGGGGTAGACATGGCCATTATTTGTGCGGAAGCTGGGATCCCCCCTATTATTCCTACTGAGAGGATCATGGAGGCGATGGGCTGCCCCCATAGCGCCTGGATGATGCAGGAGGGGCCCATAGATTACAACATTAGGTGGGGGGCATCTTTATGGCCGTCTAATATAAAGGGGGATGAGCTTAAGGGGTTTTAAGGAGTCATATAGGATCCCAGACGATATCGAGATGTTGTTACCTACCCAAGAGGAGAGAGCATGTTTCCCAAGGCAGGGCTGTGTGGCGGTGAGCGAGACGATTCTGGCGGGAAAATTAAGATAGCCTTTGCATCCCTTTTTTAGGTTCATCCTTAAGGCAGTATAACCTTTCTCCTACCCAATTAGTGCCCAATGCTTGGAGCCAACTGGTGGGGGCCTTCCTCCTGTAGAAAGAGGCTACATTGGACGGGGATATACCTCCTCACGTGTTTCAAACCCTTTTCCAACCCCGAGCTTCTAGTGGGGGGGTCGATTGCAAGGGATGGTATTGTATCAATCCCAGGGGCTCACATTCCCCCTTCATCTAGGGGACCCCAACCTCTATAAAAAATTGGAAATCGTCTTAGTTTTAGGTAAGGGTCACTGGCAGACTGTAGAAGGGATGTGGTCCCAGAAATAACAATACCGACCCAGTATCACGAGTATAGTGAGTTGAGCCCCACCTATTCTTTAATGTTTGCTATTTTCTTTCTTTTAACGTCAAACTGATGAGGGGTTTGTGCAGCTGCAACGGATCGATTTCAACTCGATCCTTCCGAGTGGGCTGTGGTGAGGGTAATCTACGAACTGCCCATAGAGCGGAGGAGCTTCAAAAATTTGATTGCGAAAAGAGCCCCGTTCGTGACTCATTTTTTGATGGCTACCAAAGGTGACCTCATAGGCCTTTGTGCTTTCTTTGTCCCTATTGTTGTGGCTTATTTGGTTTCTTGTCCCCTTTACAGGTCAACATGATAACATGGAACGGGTGAAGCCCACCCTGTTTGATTTGAGGAGCCTTGGAGAGGCTCAAAGGAAGAAAACCCTGGTCAAAGGCTCGTCATCTTATAAGAACCAAAGGGATGAGCTGGCTCGCTTATCCAAGGTGAACCCTCCTCCACCTTCTTCCAAGGTTGGTGAAAAAGACAAGGAAGCGGGACAGAAAGAAGGAGAGGCATCGGCGAGCAGGCCCCCTAAGAGGAAAATAATTATCACAAAGAACTCCGGCCCCCGCCCCCCTAAGCGACAGACTACTTTGGGAGAATTGCTGTAGAGGCCCATGGTGGTCGAACCAATCTCCGCCATTAAAGCTGTGGAAGGTGATGAAGTGAGGGATGAAGGGGTTCCCATTCGGAGGAAAAAGAAAATGGTTGACTTGAGCATCTCCAGTGATGATAAAGCTCAAAACTTCTTGGGAGGTCGGACAGATGAGATTTCATCAACGGTTCTGGAGATGCTTCCAGTGGAGGCCCAAAGGGTGGCGAGCCTGAGCCATAAATATTGGATGGACAAATACTCCACCCATGCTGAGTCTTACGATATCTGATGGAAGCTGGTCTCGCCATACAGGCTCGTTCTCATAATTTCTTCATTACCGCCCAAATGGAGGCGAGGCGGATGCAAAAGATGGTCAGTGATTATTCTGACCGAGCACAGAATGCGGAATTTTCCGTCATCAAGGCCAACGCCGAGGTCTTCGTTGCCAAGAAGGCAGCTAAGGCTTCCCAGCAAAAGCTTGTAGAGGCCGAATCCAAGGTGGAGATGCTTACAAAAGAAAATAAGGAGCTGAAGGAAGAAGTCAACCTCTGCCGAGCTGATGTAAATGCCTTGACGAAGCGAGTGGAAAACTCAGACAACCTTCAGAGAATCGCTTCAGCTGCCTTGGAGGTGGCGAACAAAGAAAAGAGAGAGCTGAAGACCCGTGTTGAGGAATTGAAAGTCGAGGCATCGGCCTTTGAGGAGAAGTTGAAAAAGGCTGGGGAGGTGGCGATTCACGACTACGTGGCACATTTTCATGAGACCGCGGAGTACGATGGACTTGAAATTCATTGGCAGGGGGTCGCTTATGACGAAGTTCTCTCCAAATTGGCAAAGCTGTATCCCCAATTGGATTTGACCTCCCTAAGGAACGAATTTTTGCCAGACGAGCCCTCGACCCCAGCCTTTGATGGGGGACCGAAAGTGGTGGAAGCCTTTGAGAGGTCTCCAAAGGAGAACGTTGTGTGCGTAGACTAGGTTCTTTGTAATAACCAGTTCTTCCTTTGTAATTTTCAATTTGTAATAAGATCGATTTCGTTTGCTTTCCCTTTTGTGGTTCATTCCTTTATAATTTTGTTAACACTTTCTACTGTCTTGACAAACGATAATGTTTGGCGATCTGTTGTGACTTAAGTTGAATGTACCTTTGTGATGTTCGTGAATTGATATTTGGCCTCTCTTTTTATGACTGAATTTACGGATTTGCCAAAAATAATTAGATTGGAGGGGCTCGCCATGCGCCAGCCATTTGACAAGTGTAAGAACCGATCACACTTAACCAATAATTTTATGAACTTGTCATAATTAATAACTTGATGAAGATGTGTGCTCACCATGCATTAACCGTTCGATGGAAGCGCATGAACTGATCATATAGCCAATGATTTATGAATTTGTCATAATTAATAACTTGATGAAGATATGGAAACCTTTAATTGATCTTAAGAAGTTCTTGTATAAATAGAGGAAGCTTTACTGGTAATACATACGCAGATGTTCCACATTCCAAGGATGGGGTTGAGCCTTTCCATCCAGATTTTCAATTAAAAATGTCCCGGGTCGGACTTCGCCCGTAATGCGGTAAGGGCCTTCCCAGTTCGGACCTAGTGTGCCCATCCCTGGTTTTTTTGAGGATAAGAATACCCTCCTAAGTACCAAATCACCTCTCCTGAAGGACTTCCACCTGACCTTTGCGTTGTAGTACTGAATCATCTTTCTTTGGTACGTCATTCGCCTAACTTGTGAGGCTTCTCTCCTTTCCTCGAAGAAATCAAGTTCACTTTGCCTTATTTCTTCGTTAGAGACTTCATTGAATTACAAACACCGGGGTGAGGGCAAGCCAACTTCTACCGGACTCATCGCTTGTGCTCCATAAGCCATGGAAAATGGGATTTCTCCGGTGGCTGTTCGACGCAAAGGTTACGAAGCTTCTTGTTGTCAAACTGACGCCTATTGTCCGTGACAATGGAATTAGGAATTTTGAACCGACATATGATATTCTTCCTCAGAAACTTCGATGTGTGAGTATCGGTGATTTTAGTTAGCGGCTCAGCTTCAACCCATTTAGTGAAATAATCAATGGTGACAACTGCATAACTCGCTCCCCCTTTTCCTTTGGGCATGGGTCCTATCAAATTGACCCCTCATTTGGAGAAAGGCCTTGGGCTTGACACCACGGTAACTTCGGTGGATGGTTGCCTCTGAATGGGAGAGAAGCGTTGGCATTTATCGCACTTTTTTACGAAATTGATGGCATCTCTTTTCAGGGTTGGCCAGTAGTACCCCTGTCTTAAGACTTTGTGCACGAGGATCAAGCCCCCAGTGTGATTTCCACATATTCCTTCGTGTATTTCCATCAAAACGTAGTTCGCATCGTCGTCTCCCGTGTATCGTAGAAGCGGTGAAGAAAAACCTCTTTTGTATAAGACCTCATCTTTGATTGTGTAATGAGCAGCCATGCGTCGGAGTTTTCGGGCTTGTTGCACATTTTCTAGGAGGACGTGATCTTTGAGGTATGCTAGGATGTGTCGCATCCAACTGGGAGTTTCTGCAACCTACATCACCTCTTCTGCTTTGGCTGTGGAAGGTTTAGTAAGGTAGTCAATAGGTAAGAACTTGAGCAATTCTGAATCCTTACTGCTGGCCAATTTTGACAACGCATCCGCATGCGTGTTATCTGCCCTGAGGACTTGGGTCAATTCAAATTTGTCAAAGTAAGGGATCAGCTCTCTGACCTTCTTTAAGTAAGTAGCCATACCCTTGTCTTTGGTGGCAAAATCGCCGTTGACCTGGCTCACTACAAGTTGTGAATCACTCCGGATGGCCATACTTTTCACCTGCATTTCTTTGGCTAGCTTGAGGCCTGCTAGGAGTGCCTCATATTCGGCTGCATTATTAGTTGTCTTAAATTCGAACCTCACGACGCAGTTAAGTTTGTGGCCCTCCGGGCTTTCTAGCAGTACTCTAGCTCCGGAACCACTTTCCCTAGTCGATCCGTCAACGGGAACAATACCCAGGTCGGTGGTTCCGCGGGCTCCACGGTAGTATTGATGTTCGTTGCTTCCGTGAATTCCGCCATAAAATCCACAGTGGCTTGTCCTTTCATCGCAGTTCTGGGCTGGTATGTGATGTCGAACTCACTTAGCTCCATAGCCCATTTCATTAATCTTCCGAAAGCGTCTGGTTTCTGGAGCACCTGCTTGAGGGGGAGATTTGTTAGGACACGGATACTGTGGGCTTGGAAATAGGGTCTCAATTTCCTTGAGGCAGTCATGAGCGACAAAGCTAGTTTTTCTACATCAGTATAACGCGTTTCTGCTGGTAAGAAAGCCTTGCTAACATAATACACTGGCAGTTGCATATTGTCTTGCTCCCTCACAAGTACCGAGCTTACTGCATTGGCACTTACAGCCAGGTATAATGATAGAACCTCTCCTTCTTTTGGTTTGGAGAGGAGTGGGGCCTGACCTAGGTGTCTTTTCAAGCCTTGGAACGCCTCTTCACACCCCTCGGTCCATTGGAATTTCTTCCCCCCTTTAGAACCTGGAAGAATGGGAGACATCTGTCGGTGGCCTTGGAGATGAAGTGGTTGAGTGCTGCAAGTCTTCCTGTGAGGCATTGCACTTTCTTTGGTTTGTTGGGAGACCTCATGTCTAATAGTGATTTGATTTTCTCGGGGTTCGCTTCAATGCCCCGTTGGTTAACCATGTATCCCAATAATTTTCCCGAGGCGACCCCAAAGGCACACTTAGATGGATTGAGCTTCATGTGATATTTCCTGAGAATTTCGAAGGTGGTTTATAGGTGTGATATGTGGTCTGTTGATTTGACGCTTTTTACCAACATATCATCCACGTATACCTCCATTGTTTTACCCAACAGGTCAGCAAACATCTTGTTAACTAGCCGTTGGTAAGTGGCACCGGCGTTCTTCAAACCGAAAAGGCATTACTTTATAATAATACAGGCCTCGATCTGTTATGAAGGATGTGTGTTCCTCATCGGTGGGATATATTGGGATCTGGTTATTCCCCGAATAGGCGTCCATGAAGCTTAGGAGTTCATGCCTTGCAGTGGAGTCGACTAGTTGGTCGATCCTTGGAAGTGGAAAACTGTCCTTTGGACAGGCTCGATTGAGGTTAGAGAAATCCACGTAGACCCTCCACTTGCCGTTAGCCTTCTTTACTAGAACAGGGTTGGTATCCACTTCGGATACACTGCCTCCCTAACGAACCCATTGGTC
>CAIGRQ010210240.1:0-11749 GCA_903798375.1 Fraxinus sp. D2006-0159 | reverse complement strand
TGACATTTACATTGTATAAACTCTTTTACTTTTTCATATTGAAACTTTGATTGATTGAATCAAACTTGAAAAATCAATCTTATTTATCAAAGTTTCTGATTTTCTCTTATCATTTAATTTATTATAATCATTCATTCAAAGAGAGATTTTTGAACTTACATTGTACTTATTTCTTTATCTTCCCATTGAAACACTTTGATTGATTGAATATAATCATTCATTCAAAGAGAGATTTTTGAACTTACATTGTACTTATTTCTTCATCTTCTCATTGAAACACTTTGATTGATTGAATCTAAGTTTTGATTATCATATTCATCAAAGTTTTTCTAACATAACACTTGAGCTTCATTCATTGTTATCTATTAAAGTGTTAGCCTACTTCTCTTCTTGTACTCAACTTTGAATTTATCATTCATTAAGAAGAGAAGATTTTATTTATAAAATTTATTTGAATTGTGAGTCGTATTGAAATCCCTTAAAGATTAACATTGTGAAATGATCGGTGCTCCTTGTTGTAAATCACAGTGTGGGTCATATTGAGGTCCCCATAAAGCTCAATAGTGTGGGTCGTGTTGAGGTCCCATAAAACTCAATATTGTATATGGATTGGTGCTCCTTACTTGTAAGTCACCGGAAGCGTTGTAAATGGTTGGATTGCACCATAAGTCAATCAAGATAGTGAATAAGGCCTTGCTCGTGCCAGAGAGCTTGGTAACGGGGGACGTAGATTATTGTATTGGATCAAACTTCCATATTACGTCGTTTGCACTCTCTATCCCTTATACTTTTCGTTTTTATATTTGTGCTTATTATTAGAATTAATCTATTTAGTTTTTACTTNGTAGATTATTGTATTGGATCAAACTTCCATATTACGTCGTTTGCACTCTCTATCCCTTATACTTTTCGTTTTTATATTTGTGCTTATTATTAGAATTAATCTATTTAGTTTTTACTTGCTTGAATTTAGATTAATTCTTCGATTGCTTGTGTTTAATAATCTTTATACTTGTGCATATTTTGTTGAATTGTTATAATTGCTAGTATATTGTTTAAGACTTGAATTTATTTTAGAAAAAGTTTTAAAAACCAATTCACCCCTCTTGGTTAGCAAATCTTGAGCTTTCATCATGGAGATCAAAGAAGCAGCACACTGTCTCTAGGTTATCAGCAGAAGCGCAGTACAGATCCATGGTTGTTGCTCTTTGTTAATTACGCTGGTTGAGAAACGTACTTGAAGACCTTGGTATCAAACATGATCGAGCAGCTTTGTTGTTCTGTGACAGTCAATCAGCTATCCATATTGCCATAACCCGATTTTCCACGAAAGAACAAAATATATAGAGATTGACTATCACCTTGTGAGAGATAAGGTTCAAGCTGGAGAAGTTAAAATACTACATGTTGCCTCTCAAGATCAGTTAGCATATGTGTTGACAAAACCAATAGGAGGGATTCGATTTAAACAATTGATAACCAAGATGGGAGTTTTGAATGTACACCTCCCATCTTGAGGGGGAGTATTGAAGAATTTGTAAATTGTAGGAGGTTATTTTAGTCTTTTTCATCTCTATATATATATATTGTACAGTCCATATGGTTTGTAATTCAATTTAATTCATTTTAGGCAATAATAGATTTTCCCGCCTATTTCCTTCTTCTCCAGCTTTGCCTCTCTTTCGATATTTCTACACGAAACCTTTGCCAACTATTTATATATGTCATGGGAAGTTTTTCTTTTTCATTATTCTTAAATTCTGTTAAGCAATTTTAAAATTGGCCCAAAAGTTTCTGGAAATAATTCTTTATTCAAGGTACTACACGATGACTTATCTTAAGATGTTTCTTGTAGTTAGTTTGATTTCTTTTGAAAGTGTTTTTGTATTTGCTTATTTGATTAAAACAATACTAGTAGGGAACTTTGATAAGTAACACAAGTCCAAATCTTACGTCCACTTCTAATAAAGTCTTATACTGAGGAACTCTTATATGACAATCTAGACTAAATTGAGTACAATAAAAATCCACTTATTTTCCTTCCACCAGGAACTATTTCTTATAAAAAAAATAAATAAATTGAATGGTTGACTTTGACATAATTTTGAGTGGGATCCGTTTGTTTATTTTGGAAGATCATGATTGATTTGTGTTTTCCTCCGTGAGAATATCAAAATCATATATTTACTTGCCAAAAATAATGTTTGGGTAAATGAAAAATTGGAGCTCAAATTAATGAATTGGAAGAGGTTTGTGTTGAATGAAAACTAGTTAAAGTTATCTCAGATAGAAAAATGGATAAATGCAATTACCACTTTAAATATGATTACATTTTAGAAGGGTGTAATCATGTGTAGTATAGAGACTCTCTCCACGTGTGCGTGCAGGGGGTGCAAATCACTAATTGAAAAAGACTTTGAACCTTGAACTTGTGTGCGGGTCAATGGCATAACTCCTTGGTGGTTAATTATCCATTACAACCTATTTATTTAGGCAACTTCTTCCCTTACAAGTACACGAAAAATTTCTCCTCTCTGGATATGACAAAATCTCTGCATATTTAGTAATCTCTTGTCTACAACCGTAATTTTAATTTTTCTGTCAAAGTCTTGGTAGTGATATTGTTCAGATACTAAGTCAGTTCGCTGGAGTAGCATCTGCAGTGTTCAGACTCTACTGATTTTCTGTTGTATCTTAGGAAACAGACAATCGAGCTAAACCTCAAGCACCTACAGTGAGTGGGCGAATCTATAAGGAAATTGTGTTCACACAGGCCTCGGTTTCAAAGTTCATTGGATTTTTATTTCTTACAATTTATGTTACTTATTCTTTTTTCATCGTGATTATTAAAAATATTTAATCTGTAATATTTTGGATAATATTCGGTTAGTTAACTGTCCAACCGGTATTTGTTTATATGATATTTGTTCAGCCGGTATGCGTCCATACGGTTAGTTAGTTGCACTGCTAATATGTTATGTTCATACGGTAAGTTAGTTGCACTGTCGGTATGTGTTCTCTTAATACGGTAAGTTAGTTGCACAGTCGGTATCCGATATTTCTGTTTATACGATAAGTTAGTTGTACATTCGGTATTTGTTAAGTCGGTATTTATTCATTATTATTTTGTAACCCTATTTTAATCTAAAAACAATTATGTCATCATGTACCTAAGGTGACCCACGAAAGTGAGGATTTTCTAGGGACTTGAAGCCAACCAAATACACCAAGCTAGGGGACAAGATTTTTCTTGCACTCCAAGAACAAGAAACCACCAATCCTATCCTTTGATCTCCAAAAACTTTTGTCTTAGTTTTAGAGTGATAAAAATGTTGGTCATATTAATTTATGGTACAAACTTGTATTATATTTGGTTTTCCAAAATCTCGTATAAAAGATATTTCGTAGTAAATAAAGTCATTTTCTTTAGAAGTTGCAGAGTGTATACTAGAGCTATTTTTGGCGAATAGTTTAGAAAATTACTTTTGAATAATTTGTTGAAACGACAAAATTGCTCGTTGTCGCACTATAACTTTTTTTCATGAAACGATTTTGTGCGACTTAAATGAAATCTTTTACAGTTTAAATGGATTGAAGTTTGATTTTTCCCAAACATGACTTTAGAATTTATCTATTTCCTTAATTGATTTTTTAATTTTAGAGGCATCATCATTGTGTCTTTTGAAACAAAAGAATTCTTAGGCATAATCCCCATCTCTATGGCCGCCACTTACATATCCCAAATCAAAGAAATTCTTTCTTGTTCCTTACACCGAGTTTTTGAATTTGTTTAGTAGAATTTTATACTATAAAATGCATGACACATTCCCACAACTCTTACAAGTGTCAAGATGAACTCTGCAAGTTTCAAAACGAGTTCTACTTGTGTCATAGGAGCTTAACTTAGTATAAGGAAGTGTTCGCCTTGGACACATTTCTAACATCAATTTAATCACGAATCAAATCCCAAAGTTCGTAATATAATTATCTATTTAAAATACTAGATTCCCATAAAAAAAATTTCACTCTCTTATACCAAACTAACTTATTTAATTTACTACCTAGTGTCCAAAAATTGTGACCTCAACTGAAATTCTGGACAGATCATGTAATTTGTAGTCCATGCATGTAATACAATAAGTCAAAAGTGCCGTCAACTATGTTAGGTTTTACTGTAATTGGCTATTCTTTAGACAAAATTATAGTTATAAAAGAGTTATTTGGGAGGTTGTATAAGTCAATTAGGAGTTTTTGAGTTCGAATATGGAACAAAGAGAAAAAGTAGCTGGAATAATTCTAGTTAGCTGCCCCTTCAGCGCTTGGGTGCCACCTTGAAAAATTCAACAGATCATCGCCGCCTACCGGCGATAGCTCACCGCTCGAGCGGTGTACCTGTTGTTCGCCTAGCACGTGCCTAGCACTCGAGTAGCAGTGTAATTCAAGGAATTTTTATTTTGCAATTTAAACAACTTTTTGAGTACTCAACAACCGCAAACACCTTCTAATATATATACCCAAGTTATAATTCGTCCATACTGGTGGTTGATCATTATATTCTACCTAGAAAACATATTTTGGAGATCCTACATCAATTTGTGACATTGAGATCAATCAATCACACTTTGGAAAACATCAATCTAAATTCTAAAAACACTAAACAATTCACTTCCTATAATTTGTCTGAGTTATGAAGATCGAGGAAGGAAACCGGAGTTCCGATAGGACAAGAATGAGGAGTTCTTGGAGATCCATAGGAGAGATGATTCCAGAATGTCGGGAGCTAGTACATGAGCATATAGTCCAGGACGACCATGGTGATTACATGAAGTAGTTTAGAGAGTACTAGGAGTTAGTCAAGTCTGGACCGTACTGTAAGTCAATTTGTCTATAGTAGATTTTAGTGACTTGGGTCAAAGTTTTTTTTATCCTTAGCGAATGCTTTTTCTCCATGATCCATTATTGGTATTATTTACTTTATACAAATTAGAAACTTTTTTTTTTTTTTTTTATAAAAATAGGATACAATTGCTTGTGAATTCATCTAGATTAATTATAATTTATGACTTATTTTTTATAATAATTGGTAAATTTAAATTCTAGATTAATCACATATGCACCCCATCTAGGCATTATTTGGGTCAAACTTTGATACTTCAATTGGTATTAGAGCTTAATTTTGATCGTAGACCCTCTTTATCTAGATGTGTCAGTCACTAAATGTTTCTCCATATTTTGATGGAAGCAATTATACATATTTGAAAGTGAGAATGGGAGGTTTCTTAAAATCTATGGACAAGAGAATTTAGGTTTCTATAGAAAATAGATGGATTGCCCCAACTACAACTGTCGTAGGTGTAGTTATCTCCACTGAGGTTGCCATTGGTCCAAAACTAATTTAGATGAGTATAACTAGAATAGTAAAGGGCTTCATGCACTATTTATGGTTGTCCTCCGAAGAATTTAAGAGATTGTCTATGTGGGAGAATGTCAAAGAGGTTTAGGATATCTTATATTCCATATATGAGGAAACCAAGATTGTTAAGAACTCCAAATTGCAAATGTTGACCACAGGGTTTAAAGAAATTAGAATGAAGGATGATGAAACATTTGATGATTTCTATGCGAATTTGATTGAGAAAGTTAACTCTAGCTTCAACCTAGGTTTGAAAATTCTTGAAACTAAGATTGTTCAAAAAGTTCTTAGATCCTTACCTGAGAGGTTTAGACCTAAGATTATAGCTGTTGAAGACAACAAAGACTTAGATGCAGTTAAGATTAAAAAACTTGTTGGATCCCTCCAAACCTATAAACTCACCATATCTCAACCTAATAAGAACAAGTCTATAGTCTTGAACATTTTTAGGGAAGCAGAACATGACTCTTTTGATACTAGGACCTTTAATGATGATGAGATAACTTATTTCGTTAAGAAATTTTGAAAAGTCTTTATGAATAAAAATAAACCTCAAGAGAGATATAGATGTTTCCCTAGTGAGTTTAGAAAAGACAATAGTCAGAAAACCAATACTAAGAAATTTAGAAAGAAATCTCATTATGTTAAATGTCACAAGATTCAAGGTTTTGGCTACTTTATGAATGAATGCCCTAACAATAAGAAAATATTGGGTAAAGCTATGAACGCTACTCTCACAAATGACGAGTCTAACTCGGACAATTAAAGTGAGAAGTCCAATTCTAAGTGTCATAAATATATGACTTTTGCTTCTAGGGTCAAGAGTAAATCTGATAAAGAGAGTGAAAATGTTGAGAATGTAGAATGAAGTGAGCATTTTGAGGAAGAATCCGAAGATGAGGAAGATATTCGTGAGGCTTATGAACAACCGTTCTACGAGAGTCTTAAGTTAAAGATCAATAGAGCCATCCTTAAAAAGGTTAATGAACTTGACCTAGAGAGAGAAAGAGTTATATCTGACTTTCAAGAGTCTACCAAATGCCTTAGTAAGTTAAATGTTGTGAACGAATCCTTGGAGACAAAGCTTAAGAGCCTTATGAGTGATCTTGAGAAGCCCACTAAAAGCCGTAAGATTAGTTAACGAGAACTTAGAGGCTAAGGTTAAAACCATAACAAGAGACATAACAAGAGACCTAGAGAAATCCAATACTCAACTCCATTTTTTCTTGAGTGGATCTCAGAAACTTGAAAATATTTTAAGACTAAACAAGCTTACTGGAAATAGAGGAAGTCTAGAATATAAGGAGACTGGTCGTAATACTTCTTGAACTTCCAAGACTACTTTTGTCCCTGCCACCAACTAGCCCAGATATGTTGCAAATCTTGAACCCAAGAACAAGGATATTTTAGGACAGAAGCCTACTAGACATTGTAGGACCAATTAGCCCAGAAATCAATATCAGCAACCACGTAGATTGAGATCTAGGTTTATCCCTACGTGTCACAATTGTGGTGAGTTAGAACACGCAAAGCGTAGGTGTCACAAACTTTTGAATAGAATAAAATTCAAAATATATCTAGTCGGGTTGACTTCTTTACTAATCAGGTTAGTCACTTGACAAAGATGTTGACAAAGTTGACTAGGATTAATTCTGCTTCTAGAAAAGTCTAGATTAAGAAGAGTGTATATGAGAGATTATGAATCTGATCACGGTGCTCTTGAAGGCAATGGCGTTGGTATACCTCAATGAGTAGGTATTTTGGTGCATGTGTGCAAGTTCATTGTGAACATTTATTATTGCATGAATCTCATTCTTTGTATTTTCTTTTCTGTTTGTTTGTTTTTATAAAAAAATTGAAAAAAAAATAAATAAATAAAGGGGAGAATTTTTTTTAAATACTACACATTATTTGATTTACTTGAACATGCTAGTTGTGAACAAGTATGAGTACAACTGATGATATGTACCATAATTTCAATTGTTTTGTTTATGTTTTATATCGAGGACTTGGTATAGGTTTCTTTATGTACTATCTTCACCGCACACAATAAAATCTTGTAAGTAAGTCTTGATCACATGTGTGGGACTTGGGATGACAGTCATTTGTATGATGAGGTGACATTGAACATGATTTGACATTTAATAGCTAGTTGACCCAAGTTTTTGTATATTCCCTAAAAAGAAACATTAATTCATCGTATACTCTTCTTTGGAGGTTATTTGACTCGAGCAATTAAACTTGAGGAGTTTCTCAAAATCTGATGTCCTATGGTTATTTGATTTGGAGATATCCGCCAAAAGCTCATTACACGAGTCATCGTAGTAGATTAATGGAGAAGAGTCTGCACGTAAGATGTAAAAACAAAATTAAATATGCTTAAATTCATGAAGAAAGAAGAAAAATTTATACATGAAAAATGAGTTTCATTATTTAAAAGGCTCTAGTTGTTATGGGTTTGACTTTCACTATTAGAGGAATTAACTTATTTATCAGTGATTTTTCAGCATCTCATTTCTCACAAATTTAAGGTTTGTAGTCTTGCTCACAAGGAATTAGTGGCACTTTACACATATGACACAACTTACTCCATACAGACTTAAACCGAGTGTGTAGGATTTATTATATTTGTACATGCTATCAATTGCATGTATGTTCGATTTTATTGTAATTGGCTATTCTTTAGACATAATTATAGTTATAAAAGAGTTATAAATGTCAGAGAGTTATTTGGGAGGTTGTATTAGTCAATTAAGAGTTTTTGAGTTCGAGTATAGAACAAGAAGAAAAATTGGCTGGAATAATGCTAGCTGGTCATCCCTTCAGCGCTGGAGCGCTACTTTAGAAAATTCAACAGGACCATCACACCGGCACTAGCTTTCGCTCAAGCGGCGCACTTGTGGCTTGCCTAGAGCCCGCCTGGAACTCGAGCATTGATTTTATTTCAGGAATTTTTGTTTCACGATTTAAAGAGCTTTTGAGTCCAAAAATAATCCCAAACACCTTCTACTATGCACCTAAGTTATATTCCATCAATACTGGTGGTTGGTCATTATATTCATCCTAGAAAACATAATTTGAAGATCCTACATCAGTTCTCGACATTGAGATCAATCAACCACACTAAGGAAAACATCAATCCAAATTCTCAAAATATCAAACCAGCCACTTCCTATAATTTATTAGAGTTCTGAAGATCAAGGACGAAAATCGAAGTTTCAATAGGATTAGAGCGAGGTTCTTGGTAATCCATAGGAGATAGGCAATTCCAGAAGGTCGGGAGCTGGTGCAAGAGCATACAATCTAGGAGGGCATTGGTGATTGCATAAAGTAGGTCAAAGAGTACTAGTAGAGTCTGGACCGTACCGTAAGTCAATTTGTCTATAGTGGATTTTACGGGGTTGGGCTTGAAGTTTTTAATCCTTTGTGAATGATTTTTCTCCAAGATCAATTATTGGTGTCATTTATTTTATGCAAATTATAAGTTGTGGCAATTTAACATAGGATAGACTTGCATGTGAATTCATCTAGATTAATCATTATTTGTGACTTGCTACTTATAATAATTAGTAAATTTAAATTCCACATTAATCGCCTATGCACCCCTTCTAGGTCTTAGTTGGGTCAAACTTGGATATTTCAATCTATGAGACAAATGGACATGGTAATGTCTAAATTTCTATCTTGGAAATTCATGAAGATATCACCCCTTTAAGATGAATTTTTAAGATGACACTTAACAAGTGACATTTGATAGTCTCACTTTCTTTTTAGTAAAAAAATGACATTTTCTAAAATAATTTCTCATAAAAAATGATCGTTCAAAGTATATTTGGCAAGGTTGTGACACGAGCTTTATAATGAGTTTTGAATCGTAAAAAATGGATACTTGGAGCTCTTAAAAATCGTGCCTAAGAAAAATCACGCACTTTAATAATACAATAATGACACGAACATAAGAAGATAATATAAAATGCATAATACTACAAAATCCATTAAGGACTTAAAATAATTATTTTTATTCCGAGGTATCAATTTAAAGCTAAGTTATATTACCCTATTTCCAGGTGTTACCGTGGAACATGGGTGTTACCATCTCGTTTCTAGGTGTTATCGACCTACTATCAAACACTAAAGAAGAATTCTTTTTATGTCTGTCATTTCGAATCGGTAAGTACA
Organism: Fraxinus sp. D2006-0159; assembly: GCA_903798375.1. Lineage (NCBI taxonomy): Eukaryota > Viridiplantae > Streptophyta > Magnoliopsida > Lamiales > Oleaceae > Fraxinus > Fraxinus sp. D2006-0159. Next base: position 2,157 of record CAIGRQ010210240.1, on the reverse strand, counting down.
ATATGTTTAATTTCATTTTTGCTAAATTAGTATTTGTTTTCAATTGATAAATCTTATTTCGACATAGAATAATATGTAGATAGAATTTTTTAACAGATCTATAATCTTTTAAGAATAAACAAGAAAAAAAATCCATTTGCATATCATGGTCGTCGTAATAGGCGACTGCTGATGTCAACAACCAACCCTAATAGCCCGCTTTCACGGCCGGTTGTTACGATTGTTAAGCTTTTTTTTTTTGAATCATAACAGTCCAGTGGTTGGGTTGATTTTTCGACTATTTTTTATAACTAAAAATTATGTTTCGTCATGCAGATATGGTTGTGGTTTTAGTTTGTTACTTTGGTGATTTCGAATTGGAAAGATCAATGTGAATGGAAATGGCTGAATGATACACATGGCGATATTCTATTTTCCATAACATTGAGCACATCATATGTGAAAATATACCATGACTTACAAAACAAGCTCAAAGTTGATCTCTCTCAGTACAATATAGAACTGAAATATTCATTCTGATTCCACTTATAAAGGTTGCTTCTGATACAGAAATGAATTATCTATTTAAATTGAACAACATGCGCACGACTCCGCTTTGCGAGACTTTAGTGAGGAAGAATGTTACCGAAGGTGAACACGAAGATTCGGATGGGAGATTACAATGCTAATGATTTTTGGAACACAATGGAGATAGTTCGGGAGGATGATGTCATTATTCCCGAGATACTTGATCCTCATCGTGATCTCGTTGTTACACACAAAATTCTATCGGCAATTCATGACAACAAGAATGGCAATGAATTTACAAATAAGGATTTGATTGTTTTATCCCGTTATAGACACGAGTAGGTGGGAGCGCAGGGGCTGAAACGAGTGGACCGTCATTTAATTCTTTACCTGTGGTTCCCGATGATGAGGATTTGTATGTTGAGCAACTATTTAAAACAAAGAAAGATTTACAGGAAGTTGCACTCCGAATTGCACTGAAATACAACTTTGAGTTCAAAGTGAAGAAATGAAACAAGTCGTTGTTGACGAATGTCTGCGTTAACGATATTGCCTTTGGTGTTTACGAGCGACGAAAATGGACACGAATGAATTCTTTGTACTTCGCAAGTATACACGGGAACATACTTGCAAAATGAGAATTCGTTGAAATGATCCAGATAATGTACAAATATTAGGACCCACGGATGATCTAGAGACCTCCGAACATCATTAATGACGTCCGTTGAGAATATGGGGTGGTCATGAGCTACCAGAAAGTCTGGAAGGCCAAAGAATGTGCGTTGGAGGATTTAATGGGCCCGGTCGAGGAGCGTTATGTTAAATTGGCCAGATACCGCCATAATTTGGGGACCACTAATCATTGTTCCACTTTTTTCCNTGGGGTGGTCATGAGCTACCAGAAAGTCTGGAAGGCCAAAGAATGTGCGTTGGAGGATTTAATGGGCTTGGCCGAAGAGAGTTATACTAAATTGGCCAAGTATTGTCATAACATGGGAATAACTAATCATGGCTCAACATTTTTTTATTGAAACTGAGGGCGAGAATTGCTTTAAGTTTTTCTTCATGGCTCTTAGACAATGCATTCGAGGATTTCGAAATGTGATGCGACCCTAATTCTAGTCGATAGCACAACTCTGAAAACTAGAAACGAAGGCTAGTTTATTATTGCTACATGTTAAGATGCCAAGATCCAAATTTATCCTCTTACATTCGGCATAGTCGATAGCGAGAATGATTTGTCGATGTGTTGGCTCTTCACAAAGCTGAGGGAAGTAATCGGGAAAGTTGAGGATGTTGCCTTTGTAACTGATCGAAGACCGTCTATAATAAATGGTATCGCTGATTTTTTTTCTCGAGGCACTTCATGGATATTACATGTACCATATACAAGGAAACTTGAAAACTAAGTATCGAGGCAAAGGCGTCATTTTATTGTTCAAAAAAGTGGTCGAAACTTATAGTGTTGAAGAGTGTAATAACTTCATGGTGGAAATAGGAAGTAAATCATTACTTGACAAAAATGGGGATTGAACGCTGGGCGCGATCACATTTTCCAAGACATCGATACAATATGATGACGTCAAACAATGCGGAATCTCTCAATGCATTATTCAAGAAGGATCTAGAGTTACCAATCCTCGCAATGAT
>CAIGRQ010210196.1:0-10170 GCA_903798375.1 Fraxinus sp. D2006-0159 | reverse complement strand
GTTTAGGATTAGAGTTTTGATCTCTGTTATATATATATATATATATATATATATATATATATATATATACCGATCTCAGCTAATCGAAGTCTCTACTGATGGTTGAAAATTTCTCTAGTGAATAAAATTGTGAACTACAGAGTACTAGTAGTACACGTTTTCAGCCAATGACTGGAAAGCATTGAATTCCAGTCCTTTTTCTTAGTAGACCAGAAACAAGCCATTTTTGTTGACAAGAAAGCATCAATTAACAGTATTCTAACAAACTGTTGATAATCAATATTTCCACACGTTTCGTCAGCAATTAAGATGAATAAATTTCTATTACTCAAAACCTTTATGGTATTGGGAGTCAAAGTCTGGATCCAGGGTTTCATGGTTCTTCAGCTTTCTTTGCAATGGGGATGAGGAACAATCAAAGTTCTTGACTAAGTTTCTTCACAGATTTATGAAAGAAGTATTGAAGCAACATTCAGCATTACTAATATAAATTTTACCAAGCATTAGCTTCTAATCTTTTGTGATTTTAGGCGGCATAATGCAATGCAAGGGAACATGTGCTTGGCAAATACAATTTTATGACTCATCAAATGGTCAAACCAGAAGCCATAATACTCGCTAAACAACAGTACCTCTGTTTGAAACTCTTTCTCCCCCTGCTTAGAATCAGTTGCTAGAACTTTTACAGCAACAGTCTCACCAGTTGACATCTGAGCTTTGTAAACAGGACCAAATGCCCCTTGACCTATTAATGTGGTAAAATTATAGGTCGCTTTTTGCAGGTCCCTGCTTGTTTATCAACCAAAACTAGATTCATAAGAAAACAAATATAACCATGAAACAGAAGATGCATACTTAAACCCGCATACTTTACAATTACAAAATCTGCATTTAGAATGAATATCTAATATCACTGAACATTCAATTATTATCTGTACCATCTATGATAATCCCTGATTTTTTAATTAGGTGCCAATAGGCACTATTATTCAGGCTATAGAATAATTTGTCCCCATTAAATAATATTGAAATACTCAGGCTATAAACTTTGAACCACAAGGTCCCAATGTATACCCATTTAAATTGAACTCATAACCTGACATAACAACGAACTCTTGAGTAAAACCTTCAGCTTTTACTACTCGGACAGAAAAATATTTGTTACTCCAGCATCGCATAAGCTATCAACTTACTTATTTGTGAGACCTGGTTACTATTTTCTACAGCTCTTCGTGATATCAATAGGCTCTCGGGTATCAAATAGATAATGAATTGATTTAGCCCCTGTTTGGTACACATTAAAATTTTCATTCTTATTCGTCTACTCATTTTCAACCACGCATTCTCCATCAATCCACTATTCCAGAATATATTCTTTCAAAATAATGTGGCTCAAAACACCCTTAAACTAAGATACTAATTACTACAGATTACTTTCGCAACCAATGGTGACAAATGGATATCTCATGGAGTTATATCTTCCTGTGACAATTAACAAAGAAACTAAGAGTGGCCACATACATACTTGTAACAGTATTCCAGTATCCCAGATGCAGAAACAACATTGGCCTTCTTTAGTCCCCCGAACCACAACGACATGACATTCTGATTACTTGGCCTGGGTGACTCAGTCCCAAACGATGAGTCCGACATTATTGTACAAGAATCCGCCCCATTTGTACGGATTGGGATAGTCGCAGCTCTCCTAGAACTGATATTTCCTATCTGCGAACGCTTCCTATGGTACCTAAAGCAAAAGAATGCAACTACGGCCAAAGCCACACCGATAACCACCCCAATTGATATTCCAATTATCAATCCGGATGACTCTTCTTTCATCTCTTTCTTATTGGATCAATATATTCTATCCAAGCATCTCATCCATGGAATAAACCTGTTAAGAAAACATCTATAATTAGCTCATGAAGACAGTGAATTTTGACCAAAATATATTCCCATAACACAAGCATCTTAATCAAAGGAATTCTGACATAGATATGGATCGTCAATATCAAGACTAAATTAATAACATATAGAAATAATTTCTCTCATTTCAAGAAATAAGTATGAAAAAAGAATTAAAGACCAACCCATGAACAATTTTTACCTAAACAATCTAACAGTTTCCAGATGCAGAAATTATGGGTCTAAAGCTTTGAAATCTCAAAAAGCAACTCACCACAAAGACGAAAGTTCAAAAAAAATCAACTGAAGCAAAAGGCTGAAAGATTCATAAACCTTTGGTCAAACTTTCCGTGCAGTTGCTAAAACGGTAAAAGTCAAAATTCTCCACATTTTTTTATCGAAGGTAAAAACATTAATTAAACAAAGCAAAAGTTATAACTCAAAAGGACCAACTCAAAATCCAGAAAAATCAAAGCAGAAGAACCCAGATCAAACTTTACTAAAAAAACCCAGAAAAAATAAACAAAACCAAAAAGTAGTGAAAAACAGCACCAAACCATTTTTAGCAAGAAAAACACGAGTACAGTGTAACGGATTGGACATTAATTATTCAGTCTTACCATTTCTTGATAAACGTTTGACTGAATAAAATCTCCGTCGAAGATTAAAGGAGAGACAGTTAAATGAGGCAAAAAGAAAAAGAGAATCTGAAACGTCGCGAGAAAACAGAGGAATGTGCGAAGGATGAGATTAAGAGGAAGGAATTTTGGAGTGAAAAGAACAGAAGCAAAAACTTGATTTCTTGCTGGCATTTACTTTATGAATTTTTTAAAGTTGGTTTAGTCGCCGTTTTTTTAAGTTGAGAATGAATTGCGCGTGAAGCGTGGGAACGTGGGACAATTTTTTTTCCCAAAATACCCTCGTAGGGACCATGGTGGTGTTTTTGTTTGCATTTGTGCCCCCTGATTTTATTGGATATTGCAGGGTGAATGGCTTTTGAGTTTTCACCAAATTTATTTTGGAAAAATGGCAGATTTACTAATCTTAGGTAATTTATATTCACAAACGAGGGTAGATCCGGCACCCGACGAGCCTCTAAAATTGCCCTTGTTGGCTTTGCCAAAAAGAAATTCCTTACATTAGTTGATTGTCCATGCTCGTCTGGATATGTTCGTGCTTACTTAAATTCTTGAATCCACTGTTGTTCATGAAATAGTTCTTATATGTTACATCAAATTTAAAGTCATTAACCTTCGCTCATATAGCATGTTTCAAATTTTTTTTCGTCGAATTTTTAGATTCGATTTTTCGTTAATTAGCACATCATTTAGTAACCCCTTCTTGAAGACCTATGTCGGGGACGAGACAATTTGAGAAGGATTACTTCCAATGGAAGACTAGTTTTCATGAACATCCAACTGGAAAATACTGGCGCATCGTTGTTGAAAATGTTTTCAAGTCAAGTAGAATATAAAGATCCTCTAATAATATCTCGCATCGCTTGTGGAAGGCTACTTTGTGACTTAATAAACATTTTACATAGTAAAACACGACACCTTCTTTTACCAACGAAGTTTAAAGGTAAATTCCACCTTAAACATGAAACCTCCTTTTCACTTTATCATCTTATCTATCTTATACAACAAACTCAAAATCACATCGTTTAAAGGAATTATTCATGTTGTCTAAGTCACTCCAATAAGGCTCACAATTAAATCGCTTCAACATATAATTGTTTAAATATAATTATCTAACAAGAAATGAATATAGTTATTTGTCGGCATCTCAAACCCCACGCCAACATTAAAGTATTTGGTCACAAAACAATGAACAAAACTAGAATTTTTTGGAGGTTTAAACTAGGAGATTTGGGTTGATATAGAGGTAATTTTGTCACTCGAATTTTCTCAATCCCAAATGCAAGTCAATGCGGGGGAGTTAATTAGTACGTCTTGAGAAACATATGGGCCAAATAGCTAGTTCTGTAAAGTTCATGGTTTAATGTTAAATTTTATTTACCTGAATATTGTGCCTGTATCGACTTGGAAAACGGAAACATTTGTATGCTCTTCCCTTCGAAAATAGAGGATTAGAAAAATCTTCTTGGTAGCCAGCTCTAATCGAGTTCGAGCTAAATATAGTCAACATTCTAAAAACTAAATAGTTGTGAATACTATAATTATTTTCATCGTGAAATTTAGTTAAATACAAGCATAAAGGGTAATAATGTAAAAGGCGTATTCATATCTACAAATTTATTTTCCTTTTGGCGCTTGGTTCTATTTTGTCAAAAGTAATCAAGAAGAGTTGCCTTTATTTTCCTTTTTCGAGTTGCTAAAAAAGTTTTAAGGGGCCCTTAAACATGGGCTTATATGTCATTTAACGGTTTTCGGCATTCATAATTACTTAATTACAACATTTCGATCTTATTTTTTGTCCAAGTGTAAAATATAACGGCCATATAATAGTGAAATACTAAAACTAAGACAAACTACCAATAAAATTTATACAAACCAAATATTTTACTTGACAACATCGTTATGCTATTTGAGTTAATTCGCTTGATTGAATGCTATAACTTCAATTTAAAGAATAAGAATTGTATGACATTCAAATGCAACTGTATTCAATTCTAAAGCGCAATTATTAGTCAACGTGTCACAAAAAGAAAAAAGAAAATCTGTAAATTTTATGATTTTATATTAAGGTTTAAATTAATAAACATCTCGATGAACATAAATTCCTACCAATAAATTGAATAACTATTTCGAAGCTTAGGTGGATTTTTTTTTTTTTTTTATTAATATAAGTAAATTATTTTTTACATTCCCTTGTTGTGATTGGAGGCCATGTACCAATTTTAGGTTTGACATTGAATTACTAGTAGGCATGTATCTTCATTTTATGGATACAAGTGGTTGATGTTTGAGGTTTGGAAAATGTTAATTGTAGAAACTAGCTGATAACCTAATTCAACTAGTTTGACAATATTAAACCAAAATTCCAAAGTAGAAGAAATAGATATGTGGATGAAAGCAATTGTTACACAAAAAATTGAAACTATATGCACACATCAACTTCACCAAAGTAAGATATTTCAATACTTAAAATTATCTCAACTCATGAGTTGAGTAGGAGTTGTTGTTATAAAAATAATTACACTCTTCAAACTTATTGATAAAGACGTTAGGTACGTATAAGATAAGGAAATTATTTCAGTATGTTCAAATGTAGCTTCTTAAACTCAGAATCCATTTTTTTACTTTTCAAAAGTCTCGCCAAACGAGCCCTTAATAAATTTTATCACTTGCGTGTATTCTTTAATCACGTACGATAGTAGATCTTTTAAAATCAGAAGCTTTAATAGTTGTCCAAAATGGATTCACACGACAAATATTGATTTAATATAATAAAAATGTCGTTGCATTTACGTGTACTTTTATGAGCAAGTCTAGAAATTTTCTTACGAAAATGAGCATAAGAAAGGATGGGAGCATAAGAAAGGATGGGTAATGCAAGTATATATGAATATAATTACGTTGATAGGTGATGGAACCTATACAGCCCGCAATGAAAAAGATATTGTTTATTTTTCAATGAAAGTTATGCGTGATATATTAAACACGCAATATAAACAACAATACAAATCACTCAACCAATTACAAAAATTCCAAATCATGACTTTTTAGAAACAAGATAAGAAACTTAGTATCATGTGTTTGGATTTTAGCCTACTATAATAACTCATGAACTAACAAACATTTTTGTCACATTAATAGACACGTTGGGTTTTATGAGGTTAGCCTTATGTGTGACTTACCTCGATAAGTGTGCATAAATCGTGAGTTGAACTTACACGAGCACATTGCACGTTGGATTGACATTAGGATCAAAACCCAATTTTTATTTTTTATTTTTTATTTTTTTGTTGGTGCAGAGCATCTAGATGGAAGATTTAGTTTCAACGCCGGGGAGGGTCATAACCTAATACTTTAAATCAAATTAAAATATTGAAAAATTGCACTAATAGTCATTAAATCTATTGTTTTTACGATAAGTTGGTTATCAATCTTTTCGAAAGAGAAAGTTGATCATCAATCTTTTATTATAACTCGTAGTTTGTCTTTAATGACAAAAACTGTCTAAATCTTTGTTAAATAATAACACGAGCCTTGTGGAAATATGCACCATTTAAAGTTTTTTTTTTTTTTTTAAATACCAATTGAAGTTGAGAAGTAAAATCTACCTTCATGGATATTTGAGGGTTATGTGATAATTTAGTAAACATTTGGGCAAATTTTTTTATTTGCGAAATGACCATGCAAGTATAATAAGAAGTTAGAGATTAAAGAACTATGTAATCTTTTTTAGAAGAGTAATGTTATTTAGCACAATTGATGTTTAACATCAGTCAAGGTGTCAGTATTAATGACATTAAATTAGATGCTCAATCAAATGAATCATATGATTTTACATTTGATTGAACTTATCACTTAATGTCATCTAAATTGGTGTTTTAGCACCGCTTGTGCTGGATAACATTATTCTTTTTAAAATGACAATAAACTAGGAACTAAACCGTACAATTTTCTCATACATGTAGATGGGTGATTTCCATCCATTTTCGTTAGCCAAAAATTTTGACCCACATATTCAAAATTGAAAAAAAGGCAAAATATCATCATGACATCCTCTCCGAGGGTCGTTTTTGAAAACATAATGTTCGTACACATTTCTCTTGTTTCTCTGAAGGTAGATTTGCATTTTTTTCATGGAGAGAGCATTATGGCATCTACTCCGAGCAGTCGTTTTGAGAAGCTTTTTGAACTTTGAGCAATTAGTCACGAGAATTGTTCTGTTAATTTTCACGAAATAAGTTAATACATGTACAAATGTGATACAAATTTATCCGTCCATGTTAGATTTCGATACAAAATTAAGTTAAGGTCACAATATCCAAAAAAATTGCTTTCGAGGATGAATTTTCAAATGACATGAAAAATGGTAACATTGCTGCTATTTACCCTTTTATATTTGAAGTTGGCCTGGAGGCTTCTGAATTTTGTAGGTTTATGCAAAGGTCAAATTAGTCTTTTTGTTTCTTTTTCTTTTGGAATCTTCCTCAAGGGCATACTAGTAATTTCGAATATAAATAGAGATGTGCCCAAGATGGCAGAATGTTTTAACGGGATTGCCGAACCTTGTTTCCCCTAAGTGGGGACACAAAAAGTGTGGAAACGGCGTTTTTGGGCAAAGTGGGACAAATTTTAAATCAAATTGCCGGTCTTTTGCAAAACGGGTAAATGAACTGGGTATTTACCATACGGGTTTGGATAGTCCGTTTGATCTTTGTCCAACACCGAAACATCAAATTAATTCAGAATAAAGAATAAACGCGTAAAGAAAGTAAAAATGGAGTTTGGATCCAATAGCATGTGGATGAACGTGCGGGCATTTGCCTATTTAATAATTGTAATATTCTCTCGCGTAAACTTGGCTCATTTCATCTTTCTTTGAATTTTCAAATGGATAATTCTCGTATTTTAATACCTTCGAGTGCACATATATGAATGATTTGAGTTCTCTATTAAGAAATTTCTTAGCGAGCTTCAATCATGCAGTTCTTTGCAAGGGCGAATTCAACACCCGACGAGGGGGCGCGGCCGCCCGTGCTGGATCTGTCGGAGTCTTCAATATCGTCAGGCGCCGGGTCACTATTGTTGACTTGCTGTTGGGAAGAAGAAAACCAGTCTAGGCCCCTTTTTTTAGGTTTTGGTCATTTTGTTTCGGGTTGAGAGAGTTGGGCCTTTGTTTTGAATAATTTTGAATATTATTTAATTAAATATTAATAAATGGCAACGTTCTTACGATCGTTGATTGTCAACTATCAAAATTCAATTTGTCAATCTTGAACTTTTGTACTGGATCCGCTACTGACCCTTTGGGAATTGGGATAGAGCTTTATCTCGAAGATGATTTTAACAGTTACATCAAATTATGTTTGTTGAAGATGTTCTGTTCACAAAGAAAATGAGATTATTCGGCACGTGAAATGGACATGATTGACTAAGAAGCATTGTATTTGGACATAACCCAAGATTGTTCGTTCCATTTCGTTGACTATAGATTTTTTTTTTTTTAAAAAAAAAAAGAAATTAATGTATATTTTGGTTAACCAAATGAAATGAGGTAGTTTTGTCACACGAGGCATAACCATAGACATTAATTATCAAACTTGAGGGTATTCCTTTTGAACATAATTATTTTTGTTGAAATAATTTCTATTTTGTGTTGTGTAATCACGTTCATTCTATTGACCGAAGATTAATATAAAGGAGCCATCTATGATTTTTTTGATAATTAGCCCCTTTTTGGTACACAATAAAATTTTTATTCTCATTTTCAACCACATATTTTTTAATAAAATAATATTTTTCATTACATCAATAAATTTTCCTTCTTTTTCAATCACACATTCTCTATCAATCTACTATTATATAATACATTCTTTCCAAAATAATGTGGCTCGAACACACCATTAATGTCTATTGATACTCCACGTAATTATACTATTGGTCAAACCAGAAATGATTTCATTAGTTAACGAATAAATAATATAAAATCTCAATTCTGCTAAGGCTACGTGGTTGACAACTACTTTGCCATTGTTTGATATGGCAGCAATTGATTTTACGGTTTTGCTATCGGTACATCAAGGTATACATAAGGATGTACACCCCTCTCACATGGGGTGGAACACGCTTGAATAAAAAAATATTTTATACAAGTGGGTCATACTTCCATGTGAGTGGTATGGACACCATTATATACAAGTAGCATTTTTCTTGATTTTAATAACACTTAGTTAAATCAATAGCACAATTTCTTACACGTCACACAATATCAAACTTGTTGTACACTAGGAATGTACAGCTAATTTAATCCATAAAATTTGGTGGCTAAATATAAACATAAATTAGTGTACAACTAAATTTAAATGGAATACAAGGCCGCACTAAAATGTGGCTTGTTTCTTTTAAGATTGGGGTCAACTTGAATCTTGTATTCAACTTTTAGTAATGTGGAAATAAATTCCGGTGTAATATTCTCACATCGAAGCAAGAAACTACTCGATAGAACATGTAAAAAATGAAATCGTGGACTGAATTTTAAATGATTTATTTATTTAAATCAAAATTTAATCATGAAATCTCTAAATTGACATTATGGTCGAGTCGGACGAAATGAAAGAAAAAAGATTCATATTATCGAGTCACTAAGAATAAAATAAAAACAACTACGTACTTCAATAAAGTGTTATAAGCATCCATTGGAACAAGGTCACACCAAATATCGCTCTTGTTCAGAATAGATTAAAATAAGGTTTTTTTTTTTTTTTTTTAGTAAATTTTAATAAAAGACAACCTACCTTTAAAGATGGCAAAATGGCTTGTCGACTTGGGCTGCCCTTGGTTCGGCTCGGGCTTTCCCGAGCCAAGCCTGCGGTTCTGAGCCCCATTTTGGGCAAAGGCTCGAGCCGAGCCGGCCCGTGTCACTGGCTATTTCGGTCAGGACGAGCCGAGCCCGTTTAAAAAAATAATAATTTGAAAACAGCAACTTAGCCGGTAGGAAGGAGGAAAAAAAAAAATCAAACAAGTAAAAAACCGAGCTAGCCTCAATTTTTTGGCCGAATTTTTGCTCGGCCCGGCTCGGGTTAAAAAAAAAAGCTCGAACCTTATTTGTTCGAGTCAAGCTCAAGCTTCAAGTTTTGGCTCTTGGCTCTCCTCGTTGACATAACTACCTACCTTCCACCTGTGACGCTGCCCACTCTGTGGCTGGAAGACCTGGCCATAGGTGTTGCAAAGTTGGTGAGAACACCTGGATCCAAACCTATCCGGGCACCCCTCTTAGATAATGTGTCAATGCCGCCGTCGACGTTGCCACCACTGGTTTGAAACTCGGTATGACGAGACATCTATTTTTCAAGCTGTATAGCCAATATTTGTGCTTCAGAGACAAAAAGTAGTGCAAACATATTCAAAGCATCCTCAAAAGCCAATCTGAAACCTTCAATATTATAAGAAACGAACTGTTCATCGGTTTCATGCATTTCAATTCGAGTCAAAAGATGAAGAAATTCAGTCGCATATTCATTGTTTGTTATCAGTTTTCGCCCGTTTGAGCAACTTTAGCTCGTCGCTCTGCATTAAGTGAAGCAAACGGATTATATATCATCGGTCTCCATCAGGGGCGGACCCACGAAGG
>CAIGRQ010210188.1:0-11969 GCA_903798375.1 Fraxinus sp. D2006-0159 | reverse complement strand
AAAATGAGAATAAAAATCTTAATATTGCCATTTGATTTTTACTTGTGCTAGTAGGTTTCCTTGACGAGTCAGTGTGTGTTTTTGGGCTAGCTAGTTTCTTTTCTATTTGGACGTCTTAATGGGCAAGAAAGAAGTTGGGCTGAAAGGCTTTATTGGACCACTTAAGAGTCCTCTTGTTAATGTAGTGGATAATAATCCTGTTGGTCCGTCTAATGCTAAGTTACTGGATGGTTAGGTTACAAAGTATTCTTCAAGTGTTTTGGAGTTCAAAATTGATGCAAATATTGTAAGGAATTATTGATCACACATAAGAGGAACTGCAGATCAAGAACACTAAACAATTTGGGAATGACCTTACTTATTCAACAGCTGAACTCGGCTTAAATAGCCTTTACAAAGTGTCCTAACAGAAAATTAGAAATATTAGCCCACTAATGCACAACTAAACCATCGTGGTATAATTAACAAAGAAATTGTCAAACTAAGCAACTAACACCCTAATAGTTAGGGATTTATTGTAACATTATCCTACTGCAACTAAAATACTTAAAAGAAGTAATAACTTATCATTCCCTCCCTTAAACTAAGCACTTTCAAGTACTTAGTTTATCAGACACTTCACACACTCTCAGCAACTCTCGCAATCTCAAAAAATCTTCCAACTTCAGAGGCTTAGTAATCACATCAGCTAGTTGATCATCTGTGCCGCAAAAGACCAGCTCAATAACTCCATCTTTAACCAAATCTCGAAGAAAATGGAATCCCAGATCTATGTGTTTGCTTCTGCCACGCATAACCAAATTTTTGGAGAGTTTAATAGCTGAGTTGCTGTTACACATTATTGTAGTGCTACCTTATTGCAGTCGTCCCAACTTCTCAAGTATTCTCCTCATCCAAACAGCCTGATAAGCACAAGCTGCACCTGCTACAAATTCAACCTCAGTGGTTGATAATGTGACCAATGGTTGTTTCCTTGAAGACCAAGATATAGCTCCTGAATTCATCAAAAATACATAACCAGACGTGCTTCTCATGTCCTCAACATATCCAACGTAATCACTGTCAATAAATGCAAAAAGCTCTTCAGTTCCACCCTTCTAGAGTATCCCATAGTTCACTGTCCTTTTCAAATACTTGAGAGCTCTTTTAGCAGCTTGCAAATGTAGCTCTGTAGGCTTAGACATGTAAAGACTAATTAAACTCACGGTGAACATCATATCAGGTCTAGTGGTGGTGAGGTACGTGAGTCTCCCCACTATTTGCTTAAAATATGTCTCGTCAACTTTGAATTATCCTTCATCACTATGTAACTTAGAACCTAGTATAGTGGGACTATACACAGCATTGCTATCTTTCATACAGAATCGTTTCAAAACATCAAGTGCATACTTTCTTTGATAGATATATATACCATCAACATTTTGCAAGACTTCTATTCCTAGAAAGAACCTCATACACCCCAAATCAGACATGTCAAATTCTCTCAACGTAGACTCTTTAAATTCACCCATCACTACTTTATCATCACCAGTATATCAAGTCATCCACATAAATACTCACAATAAGGATCTTGCCTCTATAGCTAGTTTTAATGAACAAGGTTTGTTCACTATGACATCTTTGAAATCCTTCACTAAGAAAGTGTGCTTCAATCCTATTAAACCAAGCTCAAGAAGCTTGTTTTAGTCCGTACAAGGCCTTCTGTAGTTTATACACATTGTGCTCATGCCCTTCCTGCACATACCCATCGGCTGCTCTACATAGACATCTTCACTTAATTCTCCATGAAGGAAGGCGGACTTTACATTGAGTTGAAAATTCTTCCATCCTCTTTGAGCTGCCAAAGCAATGATCATGCGAACTGTATCCATTCTTGCCACTGGAGCATAGACTTCAGTGTAGTCCATTCATTGATGTTGTGAATAATCATTGGCCACTAACCTTGCTTTGTATTTGTCTACTTGTCCAAGTTCATTGAATTTTGTCTTATAAATCCACTTTACCTCGATTTTCTTGGCACCTATAGACAACTCAGTTTGTTTCCATGTCTCAGTCCTTTCAATTGCCTTCATCTCAGCATCCATTGCCAACCTCTATTTAGAACTCTTCTTAGCCTCTTCAAAATTTTATGAATCTACAGACATGATTTAAGCCATGTTAACCTCAATCTCCTCATCTGAAGCCCCTTACCAGTGACATAATCATTCAAATAGGCTAGAGATCGTTGGATTCTTCCTCCTTCTTCATTTAAATTAGCTTATGTTGATGTACTTGAAGAGACTGAATTCGGTTCAACAAATATTGCTAAGGATTTCCTTAATGATGTGCTTTCTACTTCGCTAAGTGTGTCCTAAACACTTGGTAAGGAAGATATGAAATCGGGGAATTCTTGTGGTGAACTTCAGATTAAGAAGCATGCAACAATTGAGGAGCAAAAGGTTACCAAAGCCCCATGGGTTAACCTTTTTAAGGACAATGTGAAATATGATGAATGTACGAAGTTACAAGTGTTCAATAATCTTTTAGATGAAGTGGTGCTAAGTGAATCGGATGCCGAAAATATAGAGGTGGCTTGTGGTTTTGGTCTTGTCGGGTATTTTGCCTTAGATTACTTGGGAAAGTATCCTTACTTCAATTGTGTGACTCTTGGAAGGTTAAGTACTAATATTTTGTTCACCCAAGTGGGTGGTTGGTCTTTAAATTCGAGACGGATTCGTAGAGACTTAGTGTTCTACAAGGTGGTCCTTACTTTATCTATGGGAGACCGTTAATGCTTAAGGCGATGCCCCGATATTTTGAATTTGATGATAAAGAAATTAGTATGATGCCGGTTTGGATAAACTTGCCGGGTTTACCTTTGGAGTTTTGATGACGTGCCTTAGCGAAAATTTTATCAAAAAGTTGGTAATCCTATCATGACTAATAAGCTCACATCCACTCAAGGTAGGCTATCTTATGTGAGAGTTGTTGTTGAAGTTGAAGTGTCTACTAAGTTTGTGCGTGTGGTGAAAATTAAGCTTCCTAATGGCATTTTAAGGGAGCAAGAAATCATTTTTGAATGTGAACCTAAGTTTTGAGGTTTTTGAAGGTCTATGGGCACTCCATTCAAGGTTGTAATTATAAGAAACATGTTGTGAGTGATAAAGGGAAAACCTTAGATGGTATGCCATTGAAAGTTCTCGTGCGGCTGCATAGGAGGAAAATTTATAGGATGGGCACACTAACAAAGGCAATAGTGGAAAACAGCAAGAGAACTAGCTGGAAGCGCTGTTTGTGGATGTTGCAAACAGGAAACGCAAAAACCAGCCAAAAGGACGGAATGCAGGAACACACACACACACACACACAATAGCCTCTGTGCACACTAAATCAGGTGCATGTGGGTACACGAAACTTGCTGCCTGCGGGGGAGTGGAACCTGCCTATGAGGGAGGTGTGTGGTAGTAGGGCAGTTTTACTTAAATAGAATGTTTTGGACAGCATGTGCGGGGTGTAGATAGGCCCACTAACGGAGGAAGGGATTGATTTTATATGTCCTTATTCGAGCTCAAGTTGTACTTGAAAACTGAAAGGAGAATTGGAAGAGCAAAGCATGAAAACTTCGAAAAAGGATGTCAAGAGGGATAACTCTCTTGTAATCTCAACATGAAGATAACATCATGGAATATTAGGGGATTGAACCTCTCCCTTAAGCAAAATAGGGTTCGAAGTTTCATTAAGCAAAACGATATTGACATTATGGGTGTTTTGGAGATGAAACTAAATTAACACAAGCTTTACCGAATGATGTGGAATAAATTTGGGGATTTTTTTGGAGATCAATAACTTTCATTCTCATCAAGCCGACCAGATATTGATTTTATGGAATCCCATGAAAGTTCAAGTGGATGTGTTGGAGATCACTTCACAAATTGTCCATTGTTCCGCTACATGCTAGGTTAGCTCACTTACAATATTTGTTAGCTTTGTTTATAGTTTCCATACTATTGTGAGTCATAGGCCCATATGGAATAACATCTTGGAGTTTGGATCAAATTGCTCTTCTCCTTGGTTGATTTTAGGAGATTTCAATAATGTACTCAAATTTGATGAAAAATGTAATGGGTGGATGTTACACCATATGAAGTGAGGGACTTCTCAAATGTGTGCCTTGATGTGGGACTTTCGAATATGATATCTATTAATTGTTTCTACACTTGGACTAATAACTCGATATGGAGCAAACTTGATAGGGCTATGGTGAATGATGATTGGGTAAAAGTGGGGTTTAATAGTGTTGCTAACTATCTACCATCGGGCTGCCTTTCTGACTACCCACTTTGTGTTGTATCACTCTTTGGGCTCAATAAAAGTAAGAGGAAACCTTTAGGTTTTTCAATATGTGGACCAACGACGAAACCTTTCATGAGGTTATACAAAATGGTTGGAAATGTAAGGTTAGAGGAACGAAGAAATCTGTGATATGTAAAAAGTTACAAGGTCTAAAAGGGGAGCTTAAGAAGTTGAATGATAAGCATTTTTCCCATATCTCTAATAGGGCCCAAATGACTACCTTGGTTCTGAAAGAGGCTCAATTGGAATTGTATGATGATCCTTCTAATGTTGAACTTCGAAGTGGAGTGGCGAGCATGAGGAAAAAATCTAAGGATCTTTGTGAAGCTGAGATGAGTTTCTACTTCCAACAAGATGTGTACCTTAAAGATAGTGAAAAGTGTACTAATTTTTTTCACTCTATGGTCAAGAAGAATGCTAAAAGGAACTTCATTGCGATGGTCTGTAAAGGGAATGGCACTTATACCTCTTCTTTGAAGGGAGTGGTCGATGAATTTGTGCGGTTCTATGGTGACTTGCTAGGGAAAAAGAGTCAGGGAACGCCTATAGACACTAATATCTTAAAGGGTGTGTCCTTCTTATCGGAGGAGCACACTTTGGTGTTAACTAAAGACATTTCAGAGCAAGAGATTAAAGATGCATGATTTTCTATTGGAGACGATAAATCACTAGGTCCAGATAGGTACTCATCGTGCTTCTTTAAGAAGGCTTGGAGAATTGTTGGAAGAGATTTCAAGGAGGCGGTCATAGAATTTTTTAACTTATGTTCACTATTGAAGCAAACGAATCACACGATCATTACTTTAGTTCCTAAGGCGAATCATTCTAATACCGTTGGTGATTATAAGCCGATTGCATGTTGCAATATGTTTTATAAGGTTATTACTAAGATTTTTACGTCTCAGTTAGGTCCTATTCTTAGTTCAATTATTGATCAAGCTCAAGCTACGTATGGAGTACCCATCTAATTTTGGAGACATGTTGGGACTTAGGATGAATGTGAACAAGTCTAACTTGTATACGGTTGGTGTTCATGGACAAGAATTGGAGGACATTCACCAATTTACTAATATGGCCGAAGGTTCTATGCCATTTCATTACTTGGGAATACAATTTGTGGCGGAAGGACTTTACTGCAGGACACGAACTGTTGAGTTTCATGGATACCTATTTTGGCTACAACCAGATCCCTATGTATTGTACAAATGAGGAAAATACTTCATCATTACTAATATAGACCTTTACTATTACAAGGTGATGCCATTGGGGTTGAAAAACATTGGAGCCAACTATCAAAGGTTGGTCAATAAGATGTTCGCCGAACTTATTAGCAAATAAATGGAGGTCTACATAGATGACATGTTGGTAAAGAGCATCAGAGCTAAGGATTATGTCAAGGACCTAGGAGTTGCTTTCCACATTTTAAGGAAGTACGTGATGAGGTTAAATCTCCTTAAATGTGCGTTTGGAGTTGCCTCCGAGAAGTTCCTCGAATACATTGACAATCAAAGGAGAATTGAAGTAAACCGTAAGAAGATTAGGGTACTAATAGAGATGAGGTCCTCACAGAAGCTTAAGGAGGTACAGAACCTTAAGGAGGTGCAGAACCTTATTGGGCTAATGGTAGCCTTGAGTTGATTTGTTTCAAAGGCCACTATTAGATGCATTCCTTTCTTCAAAGTTCTCACAAGAAGAAAGAGGTTCTAATGGATCGATGAGTGGAAAGAGGATTTCTAAGGGCTAAAACAGCACCTTAGGCAGGCCTACTCCTATTCAAACTAAAAGATATGAACTTTTGTTGATCTATTTGGCCGTATATAATGAGGCGATTAGTTCAGTCCTCATTAAAGAAGAAAACAACCATCAACTACCCATAGGCTATGTTAGTAAAGCTCTCTCATTGTCAGAGGATTGCAACCCAAATATGGAGAAGCTCGTCCTTTTTCTCATCACAGTTGCTAAGAAGTTGAGGTCGTACTTCCAAGCCTATATCGTCCATGTGCTAAAGAGCTTTCCATTCAAACAGGTTCTTTAAAGGCTCGATACTTCGGTAAAATTGATGAAGTAGTTAGTAGAGCTTAGTGAGTACGATAATCAGTACAAGCCAAGGACTTCCATCAAAGGTCAAGCTGTTGTAGACTTCATAGTAGAATTCACTCATCTTCCCTAAAATGGAAGTAGCATTAGAACTTGTCGAGGCCCATACTTGGAACTTCTTCATCAGTGGCTCATTTGGGGATGCTAGTTCCAGGGCAGGAGTAGTGTTAATAACTAAGGAAGGCCATAAACTTAATTGCAATGTATGTTTTGGATTCAAGGTCTTCAACAATGCTATTGAGTATGATGTACTTCTTGTTAGCCTTATATTAGTAAGAGAGATGCATGTAATGAGGCTTTTTATTAATAATGATTCTCAACTGGTTGTCGGCAGCTTAATGGAAATTTCAATGCAAGGGATAAAGGCATGATAGCATACCTTAAACAGGTTATGAATTTCATCCCTCACTTCAAAAAGTTCTTGTTGACACAAATCCATCGCCTAGAAAATGTTCGTGCCGATGCCCTTTTTAAACTAGCTAGTAGCAAGGACTCTGAAATACTTAATGTAGTGAAAATTGAGCACCACATGTATCATTCCATTGTCAAGGGAGAAGAGATGATGAGGGTATAAAATACCCCACTTTGGATGTAGTTAATTATTTCCTTCCTCAAACATTAGGTCGTACCTAACGCCAAAGAAGAAGCCCATAAACTTAAAAGGATGCTACCTACTTCCTTCGGCAAGATGATGTATTGTATAAGCAAAGTTTCTTATCTTTTCTCCTCCGATACACCGAGAGGGAAAGAAGCGGCCTACCTCCTCCGAAAGATCAACGAAAGGGTATGGGGCAACCACTCTGGGGGACCTACGTTGCGCAAAAAGTGCTTATACAAGGATATTATTGGCCTAACTTGAAAAAGGATGTGCTTCAGTTTGTGTGAAAATGTGACAAGCATCAACACTTTTCAAATATATAGAGGCAACCATCACAGTAGCTCATAGTCGTATCCAGCCCCTGACCATTCGCTAAATGTGGAGTTGACCTTATAGATCCTATGCTAAAAGGGAAAGGCAATGCTAGTTTCTCCTTTGTCGCCATTGATTACTTCACCAAGTGGTAGAAGTTGAACCTTTGGCCAAAATCACATAAGTAAACACTTCCAAGTTTTTGTGGAAAAGCATCATTTGTAAATTTGGTATTTCCCACTCGATTGTATCAAATAATGGTCGACAATTTGACAATAAAAAGGCCAGGAATCTATGTGCCTGTCTGGCAGTGATTAAATTTTGCCTTAAAATTGCTTTCTTTACCGTTGAAGCCATGCAACGGTTACATTTCCAATATTGCGGCTGAAGGAATGTGAGTAACGGTAACAAAAAAACGGCTTGCAAATCAATTTCTACAGGCTGAAATCCCAAGCAGACAGGCCCTATATGAGGAGTTGAGCATCTGGAACGACTTCTCTACGCCTCATCACCCATAGGCCAATGGTTAGGTCGATACCGTCAACAAAACTATCAAGTATACCTTGAAAAAGAAACTTAATGCCTCCAAGGGAACATTGGTCGACGAACTTCCTCAGGTTTTATGGGTAATATGTACCACATGCCAAACGACCACTGGAAAAACTCCATTCTCCATGGCCTAAGAGGTTGAAGCAATAAGCTTTATAGAAATAAAATTGTCATCACCTCATCACATACTCTTCAATGAAGAGAGGTGGGATGAGTCACAATTAAAGCTTGCTGTATAACAGTGTAAAATGACTCGCTTCTTCATCAGGGCAAAGAAGATATTGTTTTCCATAGGAAATTTTATCTTAAGGAGAGTTTTCTTATCCCTTAAAGAGCCATGCACAAGCACATTAGGCCCTAATTGGAAATGTATCTATCGCATTAAGGAGGAAGTATGACATGGCACTTAAAATATTGAAGACCTCGATGGGAGGCTCAACCCTACCAATGGAATGTTGAGTAACTTAGAAAGTATTACTAATACGGTAGACTCTTAACCTATTATCGAATGATCTCTTTCAGCATGTAAATATGTTACCAATTAATGAAATTTTGTTACTGTACATTTACTTATTTTCAAGAATTCAAGGATGCCTGCTTTGAACGGCGATGGGCTAAATACCTTAACTAGGGAGGTCACCTTTAATTCTTTTGAAACTGATGCTTTCCTTAAACAAACCATAGGTGAAGCCCTTCAAGAGACATGTCACATCTAGCAAAGATGTCCACTTCGAACAGTGAGGTGCTATATTTCCACTGGGGAGGTCACCTCTGATTCTTTTAAAAATGATGCTTTCTATAGACAAACCATGAAAGAAGCCCTTCAAGAGACATGTCACCTCTGGCAAGGATGTCTACTTCGAATAGTGATGTGCTAAACACCTCTACCAAGGAGGTCACATCTGATTCCTTCAAAGACGATGCTCTCCATGGACAAACCATAGGGGAAGCCCTACAAGAGGCACGCCAGCTTCTGGCAAGGATGTTCGTTTTGAACTGCGAGGTGCTAAACAACTCCACCAGAGAGGTCACCTTTGATTCCTTCAAAGATGATGCTATCTATGTACAAACCATAGGGGAAGCCCTTCAAGAGGCATGCTAGCCTCTGGAAAGGATGTCTACTTTGACGGCGAGGTGCTAAGTGTGTCTACCATAGAGGTCACTTTGATTCTTTCGATGATGATACTCTCCATAGACAAACCATGGGGAAAGCCCTTCAAGAGGAACGCTAGCCTTTAACAATGATGTTCATATTCACGAGGCGTCTAAACCTAAGCGCTAAGGTAACAATAAATTGAACGTATACATGAGCGACGGAATAAGTGTCAATACTTGGAAAAGAAAATAATTTTTTATTCATAAAATCACATAAAGGAGGGCCGAAACCATTACATTACAAATAAAGAAAATCCAAAGGATTAACTAGCACTATGGTCCCGTCTCCCACTACCTCATCTTCCTCGTTTGGGGCCTTTTCCTGATGAACATCATTAGTAGCCTGAAGGTTAGGTCTGTCTTCGATAGGTACCACAAACTCTTCTTCAAGGACATTTAAGTCCATGTTGGGGTTAACCTTCCTCAATGATCCAACATCGACCGAGCATTCCAAGAAGCCCAAAAATTGGTAAAAATGTCTTAAAGCTTAGTCTTTTCGAAGTTGTCGATCTAGTTTTAGACTGCAGCTTTACCAAATGACTTCGCACCTACCTTCAGGAACCTAATTTCCTCTGTTTAGGCCTCTTGACAATTGCCTTAGATTATCTTTTTCCTTCTTCGAGGACTCCAAAGCCTTGACAGCCAAACGTGATGCTTGTTGGCATATTTAACCCTTCTCATCCGGACAACCATTTGACATTCCATCTTGTGCAACTCCCTCTTCAGCTAGTCAGCCATGACCTTTAGCTTTTTCCATCTTGCTCTCTGCCTTGACCCTCTCCAACTTGAATTGTTCTACCTTGGCCCTTTCTTCATTGATCTCGTCGCCATAATGCAGGGCGACCTCTAGCCTCTGTGCCGAGTCAATGTTATTGTCCTGTATATCCTTTACCATGTGGTTGTTTTGTTATCACGATCCCAGTTGGGATGGTAGTAGGAGGCGGAGATAGAGGAGCTCTTGCCACGGTTGGTCGAGATGAAGAAGACTTCTAACTGACTTACCTTCTTTTCTTCTCAAAGGGTTACTTTTCTTTTTCATCTTCTTCCTCATTGCCAAGAGGAAGCCGCTTGCCGTCATTTTCCAGTTTCCCCGTCTACTTTTTGTATGTAAAAGAGGTGGTTTTTAGCGCGCGCACATTGACTATCATCCTTTTGATGGTCGCAAAGTCAGGTTTCAGCATCCTTTTCTTCAACCAATCCTCTGCAACAAATATGCAAATGTTAGCACTTCACCCATTAACATTTCAACATAAAGTAACTAGGGTCGAAAATACCTTGGGTAGGCACGAGGCCATTTTTCACGAAGTGAATATTCTTCTTGATCAACTCCAAGTGAGATATGTTGAGATGAGGGAGCTAATATACAATATAGATAGTATCAAAGTCTTCCATAGACAGTTCACACAAAGTTAACAAATCTGCAATGAAGAGGTGATAGTTAGAAAATGAGGTGAAATCGATAAATTAGTAAATCTGAGCCCCTGGGAAACTCACTATATGTTGAAAACTTGGTGGGAAGTGTCAGAGGCACCAGGGGTTACCCTCCATTGTGTCCTATCTCCTAGAAGCCTAGCACCAACACTCCTTCCAATCCTTGATAGAGGTTAGCAGGTCGATGAAAAATGGAGTGTGAGCCCTAGAAGGTCAGATTGTACCACCCCTGGTCTTATCTTTCCTCGCCGTTACCTTAGGTATATAAAAGGTTTAAAAAATGTAGAATGGCATTCCTATACCATATGATGCCTCATGCCAGAACATCCAAGACCTCACCATTTAGCTCCATGAGTTAGGGTTCAGCTGGGTTGGAATGAGGCCATATGAACTCAATACGAAATAGAAGAAAGGGTACAAAGGCAACCTAAAGGTAGCCTTGAAAATAGTCTCACTAAGAGCGATGTAGCCTACCTTGTTAGGGTCTAATACTATTAGCCATATATTATCGGATAGCCTATAATCCTTTCGAAGTTTTGTATGGTTGGAGGTTTTCATTGTTGATGTGTAATCCGTAGCCCCCCCCAATGAATCGAGCTATCTGCTAGGCTATTAGGTCTCTTCTATATGTTCTCCCCACTCATTATAGCCCATAATACCTCATAGGAGGACAAGGCCATGGGTTCACTTAAATTCGACGCTACCAGTGCTAACCTACCCTCATCCACCTCCCAAGAACTCCCAGAACAACCATTTCTTCGTAGAGAAAAAGAAAAAAGATGGAGAAAAGTAAAATGATCCAAACGTTTACCTAGAAATGAATAGTGCTAAAGTCATAAGTCTCTAGAGATTGGGATTATAGCCGGGATGTATGAAGAACTTCATCGACGATTTTGTGTTTTGCAGAGTGCCTTGCGATTTTGCCAAATGTGAAAAACCTACGAAGTGTGAAGAAAGTCTTTTATATGCATAGTTTGTGAATCTTAACCATCAGATGAAGTCTTGTTCATTCTGTTTATTAATCCACATCGTTAATATCAAGCGCCAACATCCTTGACGGCCATGATAGAGTAATATAATACATGCCTGCACGTAGTTTTCAATGTTCGACAGTTCTGATGCTCATCGTCTCTACCTTCACAACTTTTCTGAAAGTTGCTTCATTCAGAGCCTCATCCTCAAGCAAGGACATCATCTCTGCCTTCACAGCTTTTCTGAAAGTTGCTTTCATTTAGAGCATTGTCCTCAAGCAAGGACATCGCCTCTGCCTCACAGCCTTTCTCAAAATTCATTCATTCAGAGCCTCATTGTCAAGCAAGGGCATTGCCTCTGTCTTTACAACCTTTCTGAAATTTACTTCATTCAGAGCATCATTCTCAGTAAGAACATCTCCTCTGCCTTCACAACTTTTCTCAACATTGCCTTCATTCAGAGCCTCATTCTCAAGTAAGGACATTACCTTTGCCTTCACAACTTTTCTCAAAGTTGCCATCAT
>CAIGRQ010210181.1:0-15288 GCA_903798375.1 Fraxinus sp. D2006-0159 | reverse complement strand
GATTTTGGAATAGCTTCGGATCGGGTACTGATGTTTAAAGGAAGAATTTGTGTGCCTAAAGATAAAGTTTTGAGGAAGGAGATGTTAGAAAAAGCTCATTTCACCCCATACGCCGTACATCATGGTGGTTCGAAAATGTATCTAGATTTTCGAGATACATTTTGATGGAGGAATATAAAAAGAAGTATAGGCCTATTTGTGACAAAATGCATAGTGTGTCAACAAGTTAAAGCAAAACATCAAAGACCAGCAGGGTTGTTAACTCCATTGGAAATACCTGAATGGAAGTGGAAGAATATTGCAATGGACTTTGTGGAAGGACTTTCGAAGTCAGCAAGAGGACACAATGTTATATGGGTAATGGTGGATCGTCTAACAAAGTTCGCTCATTTTCTTCCGGTAAAAATGACATTTAGTCTAGATCAGTTGGCAAAATTTTGCATTAGAGAGATTGTAAGATTGTATGGTGTCCTCGTCTCTATTATGTCTGATAGAGATCCGAGATTTACATTTATGTTTTGGAAGGACTTACAAGGAGCTATGAGAATAATGGTGGCAATGGGCCGAACCGAGGCGGCTTGGCCCATATACCCACAAGCTCAGCTCGTGCTCATCTCGACTTGTTACTCACAGGTCGAGCTCGGCTTGCGAGCTTGTCTTTTTTTTTTATTATTATTATAAGCCATTTTAAAAAAATCATGATTTTTGACGAGCCCACGAACTGCTCGTCAAAACACAAGCTGAGCGGGCTCGGCTCGCCTAGGGAGCCAGCTTACTAGCTCGGTCTCGAGCTCATCTTTTGATGAGCCCGAGCAGCTCACGAGCCACTTTTTTAAAGCCGCTCGGCTCGATTGCCACCTCCATATGGGAACGAAATTGAATTTCAGTACAGCATATCACTCTCAATCCGATGGTCAGTTGAAAGGACCATTCAAACTTGGAAGATATGCTAAGAGCAAGTGTTCTGGATCTAGGAGGTAGTTGGGAATCGTATCTACCTTGGTGGAATTTGCATATAATAATAGTTTTCAAGCAACTATTGGATTGGCACCATATGAAGCTCTCTATGGTAGAAAATGTAGAGCACCTGTTCATTGGGATGAAGTCGGAGAAAAGAGAGTTTTGGGACCAGAGATCATCGAAAGGACAGTTGAAGCCATTTGGGATGAAGTCGGAGAAAAAAGAATTTTTGGACCAGAGATCATCGAAAGTACAGTTGAAGCCATTGCTACACTAGGATAAGGCAGCGCAAGATAGAAAAAACAACTATGATGATACCAGAAGAAAAGACTTGGAGAGAAAGTTTTTCTAAAAGTGTCACCTATAAAGGCTGTACTTAGGTTCGGCAAGAAATACAAACTACAACCTCGTTATATTGGACCTTTCGAAATATTTGATAGGATCGGAAATGTGGCCTATCAATTGGCTTTGTCGCTCGAACTATCAACAGTTCAAAACGTATCTCTTATATCGATGATCAGAAAATATATGCATGATCCTGATCACGTGGTCAATTATCAATCCCTGAAAGTACAGAAAGATTTATCATATAAGGAATTTTCGATTAAAATACTGGACCGAAAGGTACATAAATTACGGAATAAGGAGAGTCAACTAATCAAGGTTCAATGGAGTAATCATGGAGTAGAAGAAGCCACTTGAGAAATAGAAGAAAAAGTTAAAGACAAATACCCAACACTCTTTACCAAACCATAAGATAAATTTCGAGGGCGAAATTTTGTTTAAGGTGTAAGGGATGTAATATCCCGAATTTTACATTCTTACTTTAGTTTATGTAGCTCATTTAAGAAATGAACTATGGAAGCTCAACTCATTTAAGGTTATGAAAGTACAAGCCATAAGTTATTTATAAGCCCAATAATTTAATACATTAAGTTCAAGTAAATTTGATTATAAAAATTTAATGAATAACTGGATTGCCATATAATGGTCATGTGCACGGTATTTCATATAGGCAACCCAAGTTTGAATCATCACGCAGATATTTTTATAAAGTATTTTATAAAATTATTTTTGATAAACTCCTTATTGTTGCACATTAAAAACAATTATACCGAGTTAATTGAATGGAATAATTGTTTCATTAGTAAGCATTCATAGAAATAAGTTACAATCATAGGAATAGTTCATTTTCTTAATTTTTTTAGTATGTAATTATTTTATAAGAATTACTTTTTTATGGGCTTAAGACTTTTTAAATTCCTAGTTAAAGACTCAATTTAAAAAGATTAATGATAATATAACTCTCTCATTTAATTATTCACTTAAAAAGGAGGTTACAAAAAGAGAAAAATCATTTTTTAACTACACATCTCCTGAAATCCGAAATTACTCTTATTTTCTCTTAAAAAATATCTTTATATTAAGTAAAGTTTAAAAGAATAGCAATGGTGTGAAGGACAAAGTGTACACTTTGATCAAGAAAAAAGATTTTCAAAAGAAAGAAAAAAATCATAAGAAATGAGCAGATTTCTAGAAGTTCCCTTGCCGTCGAGAAGCAACAACCATTGTCCAACTTTATACTTTCAAATGCTTTTAAACGAAGGTAGGTAGAGGTGCAAATGTATATTTCGTTTTCAAAAAATGATTTTTCATTAAAAGTTTGAATAAATTGGTACCTCCGGGTACAGTGCTTCGACATTACTATAATTTGAATGATCATTCTCCGGCTCTACGTGTTATGATAATGCTATAGATATCGGATTTTGCCGGAAATCCCTCTACGTACGATGGTATGAATCTACAGTTCGTAATTTTTAATTTGATAACGAAATGCACCGATGATAACTATTGAGATTCAAACTCATGAGTTAATCCCCCTCTTACAGGTTGATTTGATATGCTTGGGACGTGGATGATGGTAGATGATGATACAATATGCTATGGAGATGCCGATGACTTAATGTTTTTAATTCGATTATGCAACATTTATGTTTTTTTTTAATTAGATTTTTATGAACATCATATGTGGAACTATTCTAAGAACATTTTATGAATAAGTTATGTTTAAAAGTAGTTATGTGTTATAGAAATTAATTTACAAGTCACCATTTACCACAAAAGAAAGTGTTAGCAATTTAGTGTTGCTGTTTTTTCTTTCTAAATTTTCAACTTTTGCCCTAGAATTTAAAAATTCATAACTCAATCGTTACTTGGAATCATGTCAATCTGATGTCGGTAGAAATNTTTCTAAATTTTCAACTTTTGCCCTAGAATTTAAAAATTCATAACTCAATCGTTACTTGGAATCATGTCAATCTGATGTCGGTAGAAATTTATATGTTCCTTAAAGTAAACTGTAGTGTTGCTATTTTCAGCTTCTACCTTTGACTTTAAAAATTTGTAAGTCAATCACTACTAATAATTTTGACAAAACTAGTGGGTTTTGATAGAATCATGGATTAACTACTCAATAAAGTTGAAATCATATTGATCCGACGTCTGTAGAATTTTATATTTCATTTTGAGTAAACTGCGCTGGGTTACCTTCTAAACTCAGTCACTACGGGATTTTGAAAAATATTTTAATACCTCAGATATTGCCGACAGAAGATGATTTTTGGATATGTTATAATATAAATAATTTTGTACTTTACTATAAAATTTCATGAAATTTTGAGGTCGATAGATATGCAAACAAATTTATTTTTGAAATTGCCACTAAGATAGAAAACAAAAGCAACAACATTTATTTTTCATTTTCTTCCTAGAATTTTATGTCAATAATGTAACTTTATTTCTAAGAAATTATTAGATAATCCCTTAATACGAAATGATGTTATTTAGAATTAAATAACTCTCGAATTAAATTCTTAAGCTTTTCCGCTAAAAGTATAGTTAATTATTTTATCAAGTCTACGGGTAAAGTAAAGTTAATCTAGTGACCTTTCAATCCATACGGGTCGGGGCATTAAACAATTTCCAGGGACAATTCTCTTGACATCTTACTCTTATCCTATGTGGTTCATTCTTCACATATCTCAGTTCTCTTGCATTCTTCACGGAGTATTGTACAATAGCTAATCTCAAAGTTTTTGTATTCTCAAACTTCATACATGTAAAGTGCATGAGAACTTTTAAAACATATTATTATGAAATGTATAACGGGTCCTAAACCTATTAAAAATAAGCAAAAGAGGCCCCAAACCTATTACAAAACTTTGTTCATAGGCCCCCAAAAATTTAAATATTCTACGCTTCACTTACCAATCTTGAATTTGGGGTCCTCCATGTCAATTACAAGGTTGAGCCAAACTTCATTTCTTTTGTTAGATGTGGTACCCACTTCATCACCACTTGAGATGCTTCTTAGGTCATTGGAGTCTCCGTAGTCTGTACGACTGTTCTCTGTTTTTTCATTTTGCTCACGAGGTTGGCCATTGCCTGCGTTCCCCACCCCTAAATCTAATCCCTCACTCAATCTGAAAAATGTGTCTTCGTCTTGGTTATTCTCTTCCATATCTTCCTGTTTGTATTCATAATATGAAAAATGTTCTAGACCAATCTCATTATCCTCTTCCACTTCTGACTCACCATCAGGACACCCAATGCCAATATTTTGAGCATTAATATCTTTTACAGCAGAAGGTTCAACAGGTGCATTAGAAGGCCCAACATTTTTAGCACCTTCTACTTCTGTACCACTATCAAATATGGATGGTTTATCAATTGTTGGCTGCTCAAACTGTACATTTCCAGGATCTTCCACCCCTGTTGCACTCTCAACTGTGGATGATTCATTGAAGGTAGTACTCTCAAATGTTGATGGTTCAACAAAATCAGCCCTTTCATTATCGATTATTGGATGCTCAAACTGTGTATCTCGAGCATCTTCTACTGCATTTTCAAAGGAATAGGGTAGATTAGAGGTTGACTTCTCATACATTCGCTCCACAGGTTCATCATTTGCACTTACCTCTACCTCAACTACATCCACATTGTGAAATTCACCAAGTCCACTGTTATCCACACTGTCATATTCATGCAAATGATCCTCTTCAAATTCATCAACCACATAAAGATCATCACCATCTACCGTGTCTTCAAAAACCTCAACTGCAAATAAAGGTTTATGTCCGACCTCCATATCTTAATTGTTGATACTAACACTCTCCAAAATCTCGCCAGTTTCCATATTAGTCACCATAACTCCAGTTGGTACATTCTTATCCCATGATAACTCCAATATTTCTGTCGGTTTTGGCAAACAATACATATCTGCAACTCTTGTAAGACCAAGACATTTCACAACATTCATGAAGTCTACATTAATAACTAACCAAAATGATCTTTCTGCGAGTCTTTTCTTTTCAAGCCTATATACATATCTCATTGGCTCACCGTAACCCGATATCTTCATTGTATTGTCTAACAGAAATTGATTGAAGAAATCTAGATCCACGTAATCAAGATAGCTGATCTTACCGTGGTCATACATGTAATTTCACATTTTGCGAAAAAGAATCTCACCATTTAGCCGGATCGTGAAATAAGTGGAATTCTCTCATAAAAGGGGAAAAAATTACACAGGACCAATCAGAACAACTATGGTTATCATAATACACTTCCCTACATACACATTATAAAATTTTGTCCATATAATCCATTTCATGCAATTTTTGAAAATCCTACCCACTGCATTCACCACAATTATCGAAATCACAAAATCGAGAAATGCAATGGATTTTAGTACTTCATAATGATCCCAACATTCAAGTATAAGAGTTTATCACAAATACTACGTTTTGTACAATTTTACTCTTAACTATAACTAGAAAATACGACACTTGCAAAGACGTACCATAGACGGGGTAAGGTAGTGACCCTCTCAGATGGCACGCATATCTGACATCTCTGTCATCAATTTCTCCAAAAAAATTTGATCTCTTCGTAAAAATGAAGATGGTGGTTAGTGTTTAAAGTGTATAGACGAATTTACCCTACCATATTTTGGTGAAAAGTGATCAATCTTTTTTTGGGTGGTCAACGACGGACATTTGGATGGAAAGCATCCAAGAGATCCTCCTTCAAAATATTTGGAAAGGTTAGGGGTGACGACTGCAATAAATCAAAAGTTCGAGAAAAATCTACTAGTGTTTGAAAGATTTAGGGCTTTTGTTGCAATGATCCCTTATTTTAAGTGTCAAAATTACAATTTTGTGTCCATGATTAGATGAAAATGTATCTAGACTGAATTATTGCTGTCCAAATGTATCTAGCCTGGTTTAGAGCTAGAATTATTTTCCATATGAAATAAGACAACGAAAGGTGAAAAGATGAGAAAGAAACAAAAGCTACTTAATACCATTTCTTGCTACCCTCTTTTTTAGGTTAAAATACAAGTTATCTTAACGTGTTTAGTATAATTACTTGGTTAAATTAGCAAACAAATTACGACGTCCATCTTGGCATCGCAAGAGTTTGAAGTGCAAAGGGTCACGACACACACATGATGCAGTTGAATAACCAAGAATGCTACTATTAAACAAACACATTCTAACTCTGGATAATGATAGGTGAACATAGAGGGCACATAAGGGTGTTCATAATGGACACACGGTGCCCCCCTATTGGAGGGAGTGCCGGTCCTTATATGCCCCCTATGTTAGTGTAGCACAACCCTCTAACTTTTTATGTTGTTACTTTTTCTCCAACTTTATTATTACTATGTGAATTTAATCAATTTGTACATTCCATATATCTATTAAATCTCAATCTCAATATTATCTTCATTGGAAAGCCGACAAAAAATAGTGGTATAGAGTGGCTATTTTATTTGGGCAAATGGACATAAAGTACTTCAATTCCGGTCTGCCACGAAAACTTAGTGCATTATTAACTGGAACAAAGTATAAGAAGAGGTTTCCACGTAAAATCATTTTTTATATCGCGTCACGTGACGACATGTGATTGGATAGCATTAAAAAAACACCCACTTTCTCGTCCAATTGGACTTTTTAAAATACAATAGAATGTACAGAATGGAATGTAAATTTATCATAATTCTTCCACATATACCCTATCTTGATGTATTGGTATTTTCTTGAGCATGCTTCTAAGATAATTATTCATTGCTGATTATCAAAGAATTATGGAATAATAGAATCAATAAATTAGTTAGATGATAAAAAGGAATAATTTCCATTTCATAAACCCGGATGGCCAATATGTGAAAAGTCTGAACGCACGCGACCCTGCCCAAGCTTGTTATCCGGGCTTGGACATAAAAACGCAGTCCGGACTATGGTGTGAACCAAGAGAAAAAGTTAGAAGGCAAGGCTAATTCGTTCATATCATATTCGTCGCTTCTAACTATGTAGAGTAAAGGAGACGAGGATTTTAAATTAAGAAGAAACTTGAATCAATGTTTATAATTTGATGCAGTTGGAAACACGAAACTTATCTGAAGAAAATTGGAAGATTACGTGCACGTACCTAACTAGATTCTGACAACAAAAGTGTACAGAATCACTCATTATCCAAGTAGAAATCCACCTTTGTGTGGTCTCCCACGCACATCCTTGGCCAAAGTGGAAATCAACTGTGTTTGTTTGTGTGACATATATCATGACAAATATCTCGAACATGATCAATGTCTATATGGCAGCTCGAGCCCCCAGAGGCCTTGCACACCAATAACTATGTAGGTCGTGTCTAAAGCGTGGCCTGAACAAATTTTGATACGAAAAGTCCAGCACATTTTGATGCCACTAGTATGAAAGATTGATCCTGGGTATACATAACATAATCGATGGGAATGTACGAAGAAACATGGACATGAAATAGGGTTCTCAAACATGCAAGGATTTAAGTTTCTATGAGCCTATACTGAGTTTTTCCATATCAGGGTGAAGTAGATATAGAGTCTGTTCATTTAGGCAACAAGTAAAAATGTAGGATCCAAACTACACAGTTACCAAACACAAGAATAAGCAAAAGTAAACACAAATATTTTCATGAAAAGATCAAACATATTATTCGAACTTTTCACCAGTTATTTCAAATCATGGACAAATTCAACGAGTTTTCCAACATTCATCAACAAATCTCCCAAGACATATAGTGAAAGAGAAGTGTGAACGGATATCAAAATTTTTATGGACCCCGAGTAGGAGCAAAGCAGAAACAGCCTCCAGCCTGGTCTTCCGGTATCATTCCACCTCCTTTGCTTGTGTCAATTGCCTCCAACAACCTGACAACCTCGTCCATGTCAGGTCGTTTCTCCGGGTTCGCATCCCAGCATTTTTTCATGATATTTGCGAAAGAACTTGGACAGCAACGTGGAATTTCTGGCCTCAAATTCTGCCCAAAACAGAGAATACAGGTATCAAGCTTCTAGCAGCAAATCATGTTACCAAACAGAAACTGGGCATGATATTTAAGAAATTGTTCAAAAATGTAAAGACATGGGTAGGTGTATGCACCGAATCTGAATATTTGTTTAAAATATTGATCTATTGAATGTTAACAAAGAGGTCCAACCAGAAATGCCAGCAATATCGTATGATGAAGCAGATTCAGGAAGTACACAAATATATCACCACACCTGGCTAGCATTATCCATATATATATGGTTAAATAGATAGAACCAGTAATAGTGAATAATTCCCCCAAAATTAATGATGATTTATGAGAATGTGTGAATAATTAGTTTTCAAGACACTCCATGTGCATACACATCACATCTGTGTAGTGTTGAACGGGTTTCTTTTGTTTAATTGGCTTCGCTGCAGCTGAAAATGAATGGAGCCACTTTCAAACCTCCTTTTCTAAGGAAACCTTGGAATCCACCAGAAAGGAAAGAAGGTGAAAGGGGGAGCCTCTACAGCGGAAACAATCTACCTTTCTATTAATCCGTCACATGCCTAAGCTAACCAACTAACTGAGCAGCTCAAGCCTAATGTTAAGAGAATTCGTGAAATGAGAAACCGTTCTGCTTGCGCTCATATCTAAATCCAACTGCACAAGGGTTCCTATAAACATTAACTATTACTATAATATGTTATAGTCATTTGGATATTCCGTACATGTATTGGATCGCCCTAATATGCCTGCTATGTGAAGAATTTTAGGAGGCCGTATTTTCCGTGCTAGAGACATGAGATCTCCATGTACCTTCTTCATTGTATAGAAAAACCTGTAGGACCGAAGAGAACGTAGCTCTCATATCTGATCTTATTAATCTTGTCATTATCTGTAACATATGTAACATATGTAGCCTTTTTTCCTTTACCAACACACTGTAAGCCGCATTCCTACCAAAATTTATATAAAATTCAACCTCAAACATCTCCGTCCCTTAATACCGTGCCTGGGTCTGGAGAACAGGCAGTAAGAATATTCTTAAGAGTGAAAGGTGGCCTCTTCTCATCCTTCAGCCTCCCAAACCACCTCTGTAACTCTCCACGCTTCCCTCTCCTCTCATGTCCTCCTTATTAAACACTTTTCAGTGATTAACAAGGACCACATGATTTTGTGCATGTGCCATTAAATTTCAAGCTTGACTGAACAAATGCTTCAAGAGTAAACTTAAAATACATGCTCAACTTGCATAATAATGCTCCAGTGTCACATCTACGCATTGGCAATAACTTGGTTATTGTATTATTAGAATGCTAAATCATTTGAAATAAAAAAAAAATTACACAAGGAACGTATCAAGAAATAAGAAAGATTTGGTGTGCTTCTCCACATCCAGTATATCCAAATATCCAATTAAATACAGTAGTTAACTGAAATATTTTGAGAATATATGGAAATGCAATACAGCAAAAGCGTGCGGAACTTAGAAGTGATCAAACTGACCTGTCTAACAACTGCAGAAGAAACCTCAGCAAAGCTAAGATCTGGGTAAGGCAGATCACAGCAATATATTTCCCATAAGCATATGCCGAAGCTGTAGACGTCACATTTTCTGTTATAAGGCTTGCCATCAAGTACCTAAAAAGATAAGATACCTCATTAGCTTCTTTATATCGATGACAAAATAAGGTATTTATGCCTCTAATTCATAGGGTGTGTGCATGAAAGTATAATTTATTTGCCAAAAGTATTGTTAATTGACTCACATTTATGCCAGTGATTTACTAGTATTATGTAAAAAATTATGAGACAGCATGAATACCTCAGGAGCCATGTACCCAAGAGTTCCAGTTTCACCGGTCATGTCCTTGGGATTCTGAGCTTCAACGCGGGCAACTCCAAAATCAGCAATTTTAAGTGTTCTATGAGTGTCTAACAACATGTTTTCAGCTTTGACGTCACGATGCACAATCTTCTTTGAGTGTAGATAGCTTAGTCTACAAATACCATGAGATAAGTAAATATTTTCCTAAAAGAACTTCAACTTGTATAAATTCCATGAGAAAGTTACCCTCTAGATAGATCTAAAGCAAGTTGGGCAACAATTTTGAAAGCTAGCTTCTTTTTCCTGTTTTTGTACAAGAAGTTCTTTAATGTCCCTCCTTGAAGAAATTCAACAAGAACACAACATGCCCTCGACGGAAGGTCGGTATTACCCTCAGAAGGATTTTTAGAAGGAATTTTGAGCTGTGAAGTCCCCATTGAAGCACCAACAAACTGCAAGCAAGTGTTGTCATTAAGATAAGAAATTTAAGATTAAGATCTCCGTCATAAAACAGAAGGACCGTGAGAGCCATTCATCAAAATAAAAAGCAATATCCTGATCTGGAATTGTTTGATTTCCTGATTTCTAAAAAAGGAAAAATACCGGAAAATCAAGGAATCAGATATTTACTCTTGTGACATTTGGATGATCGAGCTTGTGCCAAACTGCAACCTCTTGTTTAAATGATGCACGTAGAGCAGCAGTTTCGGCAGCTGTGGCCATGCCATCCTCTCCCCAGTCTAATAACTTCACTGCAGAGCAAAATGGTGCCACATTAAGTATTCCACTGAGAGAACAAGTAAATCAACTCTTGAATATTGTTGATTCTGTTAACTCGAATCTGATTGCTGCTTTTGCTGAACTTTTTCTCGTATGCATATGGGGGAAGAGGGAAAATTAAAAAAATGTTATAGCATTCTGACATGCAAACAATTACAAGTTGAATGTCTAATATTTTGTCAACATCAAATGTAGCATACTCTAATCAAATTTATGTCTAAATTACGATATCCAATCTCCCAAGCAAAATATTCATACAACTACCCTGGTGTTTCACTTGAAACTGAGTTTTGTTCAGTATCTCGCCAAACCATAATACTCTTTGCACAGGCTGTGACTAGACAAATTCAAGCACCTATTGTTGCAAGAGCATGATATAAGGACTCTATGAAAGTGAGCCCTCCTAGTAGACTCACAACTGGAAAATTAGCAGAGCAATTGGACCAGCATGTTCTTGTGATTGAAAATCAGGGTTAAGTTGAAAATGCGCCATGAGACGAATCTACAATAGTACCTAACATTTTATAGTACTTCTATAGAATAGCAACTAACTTCATATAAATATAATAAAATAATAGTGTAAGACAAATGATCTTCAAGTTGTTGGGAAGAGGAGGAGACGAAGAAGAAGACTTCCGAATATTTGTACTCCTGTCACTGAGGCTATAGTCACATGAAATAGTGTTTTTCTCAAGCTAAAATCATTCATTTTTATTGGTTGAACCAATCAATCATTAGCTACACAACCTCTTAATCTTAAAATCTTATGCCAAACCAACTCATTAAACATAATGCTCAGCGATCTCAAATTCCCCATTCGTACCCACGCCACATAAACACAGGAGAAAACTTATGCCACTGATTAAATTTTCCATAAGAAACGACAATAGTTAAATAACGAAGGCTGCAGAGTTTGCTCTAAAAACAAAATTCACTGAATTGCATGATAAGTACAAGTTGGTGCGGTGGAATGACAGAAAGAGCTATTGTTTGGCTGCTCTAAGAAATGCATAATCTCACTTTCACTGGGGGAAAATAATTCCATGGAAACATTAAACAACACAAAAAAGGAAGTCTTCTGATCAATATGCCAAAATTCAACATTATCTAATCTCATCCATTTGCTTGTAAATTCAAATAAAGCATTCTGACAAAAAGAGAAAAATTGGTGTACCTGCAACATCCTGATTATCGTAAGTACCACGATAAACGGTACCATAGGTTCCCTGAGCAACAAGATATCGAATTTCCAACTTCAAAGGATCAATTTCCCACACTTCCTTAGGCTTATGGCTCTGATTCTGATTCTCTACATTTTTTGACCAAACCCTGCTCAAGTGTTTCTCAAGCTGAACATCCAAGCTTTTGAGATCAATTTTATCGGCCCGGAAAATCATATCTTTGCTACTAATGCTCCCGGGACTCTTGGTGGACAAGGTTTTTTCACAAACACTTGCTGTGCCCTTCAAGTTGGAGGCTCCCTCGTGATTTTCTGGTTTCCCAGTTTTGGATGCTTCAACCCCTTCTTCACATGTTTTCACATCCATTTTTCAAAGAATCCAAAGATTTTCCACCAAACAAACACAGAGCCTAAATTTATAAAGATATTGCCGAATCAAGAACTGGGGAAAAAACAAGATATCAGTTTCATAAATCCACTAAAATCAAATTTTCAGAAATTAACAACTTTTCGTCATCATCGATTCTTGCAAAATTAGAAGAAAAAACAGCAATAAAAGAATGATTCAACCCTTTTGTCGAATTTCTACAATAATACTTTTCACTATAAGCTTCGAATGACCCCAATAAATGAGAAAATAAATTGACTTTTCAAGAATTCAAAAGGCTGATAATTTGCCCTCACCAACCCTCCCTTGCTTAACAAATAAAGCACTTAAATATAGAAAAAGTAAACCCTAAGATATTGACCCAGTTTCTCTTGTATATAAAGACCAAATACTTATACACCCACCCGAAAAAAATTAGAACAAGCCCGCTTATTGAAGTAACAAGAAGCCCAGAAATCTACCTTCAAAACCCATATCAAGAAAAAAGGGAGAGCCGGAAAAGTTGACCAGACCTTTGAATAACTTTTCGAAATTCAAAGGGGAATTTTAGAAGGAATGCCTGGTCAATATATCTCCGAAATTTAGAGAGAGAAGGAGAGAGAAGTGTGTGGAGATGAATAGAGCGGTTAGAGAGAAGCGCGGGGGATGCCTAAAATTATGGGGTTCTTCGTTGATTTCCTTGGTAGTCTAGAGAGAGAAAAAGAAGAGAGATGGAGAGAAGATTCTGTGACAGCATCGTAGGATACAAATGTACTGTTCCGTGCATGTCCTTCCAACGAAATTACCTGTAACAAAAGTACAACTTTTATTGACTAATAACATGGATTATTTGAAAAAATAAAGTTTTGAATAGTTAGCTCAGAACATTTTTGGACATTATTAAAATCTGATTTTAATTAAAATTAAAATTAAACAATTAATATCAATCATCTCTTTCATGAGTCTCACATCTTTTCAATCATACATTTCAATTTTTTTTTATCACAATCCACTAAAAATCATATTTTAATCCACACCAAACATCCTTTTATAAAAAATGAATGTTTAAAAGTAGAAAACAATTTTGAATGTATAAAATATTTTATTTTTTGAATGTGTGATTAAAAATGAATATATAGAATAAATAATTTTGAAATAATAATTGTCAAACAAGGCTAAATTATAAGTGTAACGAGGATGTTCTTATTCTTTTAAGATTGAGCGTGAAACATCTCCATTTGATATAAAAAATGTCCATTTAAATGATGAATAGTCGCATGACAAGCAAGTGATATTAATGTTATTGAAAGGGTAAACGTTGTTGAAGAAACGCCACCATTTGATTTTTTGAATTAAATGAAATTATTTTCGAACAATTTTATTCTTTCAAACGGAAATCATACGTGTTGCTTGGAAATTTATTGCAAGGGAATATGAAGGAGTTTACCCCGTAATTTAATTTAAAGGTCAACTTTTAATCTATTTCAATTTCCAAAGACAATTTTTATTTTTTGGAAAATGTTTCGTTTGTTTTCCATTATTTTATATATCAAAGTTAAAAATAACAGTTTACTAAAAATATCTTATACTTTATAGAGAATATCTATAAATTTAGAGAGTCAAAATTTTTATGTGACATATAATTGTGCTAAGCAATGATGTTTAATAGATCATTTCTCTTCGTTCTAAAAGCTTCATGCACGAGAAAAATCAATTATTTATAATATGTTGTTGTACTCAAATAGTTATATTCAATTTTAATGTTCTTAGATGATTACTATTTCAATCTATTAATTACAATTTGATCGAGAATTATGTTTGAAAATACATAGTTCAACTCTAACATCTAGAGGGGGTGAATAGGTGATAATGCGGAATTAAAATTATTTAACAATTAAATAGCAACAAGTCACTATTAATTATTTTTCTAGATGGTTAATTATGCAATTCAATTATTCATATGTTAAGACATCGTAGTTTTGTAAACAATAAATTAACACAAGAATTGATCACGGAGAAATCCAACTGGGTAAAAACTTCAGGCACTTTGTCAGTCAACAATCTACTATAAACGATTTATGACTTACAGTTTACCAGATAAGACGACGACATGTACTATTTGACATTCTGACTGCAATTCCAACAGCCCTCCTAGATTCTGTGCTCTACACCAACTCCGAGCTGCAATTTCCAAAGCTATCCTGGATTGCGCTCTCCCGTAAAAATTCTCAACTTTGTGAAATCGTTTATCTCCTCTGGATTTACGAAGAACACGCATTTTTCAACTATTGGAACTCCAGTCACTTTCCCTTGATCTTTAGAAATTCTGACAGATATGAAGGAAGCAGCAGTTTGGTATTTGAATTTTAGGATATGATGTTTTTCTCACCGTCAGGAACAATTCACTATGAATAATTAAGGGTGAAATCTCAAAAGGATGAAAAGAATATGAAAAGCTAAGTGTTTGCTCAATGTTCAACCTTAGAAAAATCGTTCTGTGGCTTTTGGATATATGTAGGTTAGGGAATGAATGGACCGGACAAAAAGTCTTTAAAAACAAATTAAAAAAATTTCGGATAACACTGTTGCTCGAACGAAGGGTTAGCGACAATCGAGCGACATGTTGTCGCTCGAGCGAAGGTGAGGCGACAGGCGAGCGATGAAGTTTATGTTTCTGACGCTCGATTCAAGTCTTGGCGACAGTCTAGCGAAATTCCGCGTCGTTTTTCCTTCTTTTCCATTCTCAAACCCTGAACCTAAAATATCACAACTTTCACTAATTGCACACTATTCCTTGACTTTTTACAACATATC
>CAIGRQ010210172.1:0-33524 GCA_903798375.1 Fraxinus sp. D2006-0159 | reverse complement strand
CAACTAAATTAGCTCATTTTATAAATATGATAACAAAGGAGATATTGTATACAATACATTACAAAAATGGCAAAATAAGTGAGAAAAAATCAAATTTATAGAATAAACCCTAGTTGAAGCGTGAAGTTGATTTCTCCCATAAATCTTGCCAAATCCTTGATGTCTTCTCCTTGTTGCTCTTTACTTTCTCCTCCAAATGAACCAAGAACACAAAAGGAAAGAAAAAGAAAAGGAAAAGAAAATGAAGAAGAACTAGAGAGAAAATACTAAAACTATAAAAATCTAAAAACTAAACTAATCCAATTCTCCCTTTTCTGCCAAAAACCGTCCCAGGCAGTTCTTTATATAGGATAGGATATTGATTTCTTAACCATTAAGGAAACTAAATATCTAGGGATAATTGCAACCAAAGTCCTCAAGCTTTTGGAAAGTGTGCAATTTGGTCCCTATACAAATATTTTGGACAAAAATAGGCGGTGGCTGCACCTGGCAGGAAAATGGATTTATTTTGACATTTTGCAGCCAAGTCCTTAGGTAATTGCATGCCAAGTCCCTCACCTTTGATTTTGTACAACTTGGTCCTCGAATTTTGACTTTCATTTCAATTTTGTCCTCCATAAATTGCATCATAACTCNCCTCAACTTTGATTTTGTACAACTTGGTCCTCGAATTTTGACTTTCATTTCAATTTGATCCTCCATAAATTGCACTTCAATTTCTTCATCTTTCGACATGTGCAATTTGGTCCTTGATAAATTTCACTTCAAGTCCTTCAACTTTCAGGCTTGTGCACTTTGGTCCCCAACTTCACATTTTTGTTCACTTTAAATCCTTTTTCTTCCTTTTTCGCTTCATTCTTCTTCTTCTCGGGGTTTTAGCCTACAAAAGTGAAGATTACACAATTATGCACCGAAATAAACTCAATATCAATTCTAGTTAAATCCAAAAAGTGCCGAATAAGTGTGTTTTTCCACACTTATCACTTCCCATCCCACCTCACCTCACCCCACTACTTTTCTTCTATGCCATCCTTTCATTTGCTTTCCTTGGGCTATAATACCACGATTCTCCCTGGTTATATTCTCTCTTGTTGAATGTAAAACTATTCCTTCTTGCAACAAGAGATGTGTTACCCGGGTGCATATTGGGTGGGTCTGCACAGCTCGGGCGGTCCTCGACGGGGTAGAGCAGTTTCTCAGGTGACACCATCATCACCACCAACTATTGTAGAGATTGAAAGACAACAAGAAACAGCTAAGACATGTGGAGCTAACAGCGGCAGTGGTAAAAGAATTAAAAGGTGTGTGTTCACCAACGCGCCACCCAGGTTCGTTCAAGTGTAGATATCATCATGCAGAGTACGAGTGGGTTGGTCGGGGAAACAGACCTAGTTAGTAAGTACATATGTTTCACCATCCTAGTGAACAAGGAGAAATTAAGCCCCTGTTTGACACCCATTAATTTCTCTTTCTCTTTCTCATTCTCATTCTCATTTTTCATTTCAACCACACATTCTCCTAATAAAATAATATTACACACAAATCAAAAACTTTTCATCACTTTTTCACCACACATTTTTTACATCAATCACTATTCCAAAAATTATTTCTACTAAAAATGGGTTTCAAACAGGGGCAAATTTCTACTGTATGAATTTCCTCCAATGTAATGTTCTTGTATAAAATCATATATATGAAAATTACTAAATTGTTTATATTTTGATCCTAATTTCAGTTCAATGTGCACCATAAGAATAAGATAAGAAATTCATTGCACCGGATGGGGTTGGGTACAAGTGTGCGTGCATGCACGTGTACAATAACAGATTTTACAACTATTTGTACTCAATTTCTTGAGTCCAAATTACATAAATACGATATGCATACTAATTTACATCCAGACATAAGTTTGCCCCATATACATGAAAAGAGACGGGTAATAATCCAAGATTAAAGTATCAAAAACCTGGGCAGCACGGGGGCTCGCTATTTGGAAATCCACAAGAACAACCTCAACTCCTAGCTCTGTTTAGAATTTTTTGGCAGCGTCCAATATTCCATCACTGTTGATAGATTGGAATTAGATGTGCAGTTCAATTTCCAACTATAAGAATGTTGATCTTTACTTGTGTGTATTATCACTATATTTCTCACAACCATCCACCTGGAGGGAAGAGGGGAAGTGAGGTATAGAAAGGTTGGCTTTTAGATGGTGCAATTTTTTGTGAATGGTAGGACAAGACGCAGTTAGTGGTGTCAACGAGTCGAGCCGGGAAAAAAAAAGCTCGAACCAAGCCCGAGCTTTTTTGGTCCGATTTTAATTTAATTTAAATTTTTTTTTTTAATGGGGCCGGCTAGCCCGGGCCACGGGCCGGCCCGGGCTCGAGCCGACGCCCCAAAATGGGGCTCGGCCCGAGCCTTGGCTCGGTTAGACCGAGCCCGAGCCGGGCCCGGCTCGGGCTTTTTACGGGCCGAGCCCGAGCTTCCGAGCTTTTTTGCCACCACTAGACGCAGCATTGGACAAGACTAAACGGTATAATGAATAAGAGTTGACCTTGTTTTACTTTCTTAATTTCACATAGAATTGTTTTGCTTCACCTCCAATCCCTTCCATTATTATACACATGCAAGAAAGATCAACCAGAAGATTGGAACTTTACCTCAGGATAGCAGCTTTGATGATCAATTGTTTTTTTAACCACTCATTTTCCAAAAAAACATTCTATTCCAAAATACATTTTCCCAAAAATCTAATTAAAATGAAGGCCAAACAAGGGCTAAATTTGATCTATGAATCTAATGGTATGTGTTGTTTCCCTGTGCTTTTATCTGCATTTTTACCGCTTAGTTTCGTGGTCACAACTGCAAATTAAATTGGTTGTTTCGGCTGCCAAGACTTCAAAGCAACCATGTCTATGGAAGACAAACTCTAGAAAATTTGTTCATAAAGGATCACATTTCCCTCTTGATTCTAAATTGCCTTGATATCAATATTCACAACCCTTTAGCATGCCTTCCCTAACAAATTGATTAAAGAGATAAGGACCTATCTTTGCAGTCCTATTATTTCCCTTCAATTGCTTTTCTCCATTCTTTCACATACAGCTCCAAGATTAAAGCAACAGTCATCATTCTTGACTGTTCTACTTTATAAAACTAGCATTAATCACGACCAGTCACTTCCGATCTAAGTTAAAAAATAATTAGTGATCAATATTCCTTCATACTTCTTAATCATCATTCAAAATCAATACGTCAACCCATCTTAACTCGGTCTGGATTAGAAATATATTCTATGCAAGATCATATATCACAAGTGCAACTATTGTTCTCTATTACTAGAGCAAATACTTGGCAGCTCATGTAAGAGAAGGAAAGGACGGAATTAGGGGCAAAGAACTATGCTGGGTAAGGAAAATTGGACTCTTGCCCTCTATGCACATACAATTTTTTTACTCAAACAGCCTGAATGCCTGTCATTGTGCAACGTGATTCAAATGCCTATTCTCCCGATTACGAGTTATTGCAGAGCAAGGTATCGCGTGAAATATTTTTACACCGGCACAAAGTAGCATAATGACGTATACATTGGAATGAACATTTCTTTATTGAGCATGTCGTGAGATTTATTAAATTATATGATTCCAAAACAAAAGAAGTCATTTTACACGTGGATCGAGAATCGTATAAAATTCATACAACTAATTAATGGTTCGTCGTAATAGTTGCATAATTATATACATGTGCCCATGGAATGTATGAAAGCAAAAGAAAATAGTTAAAATAGTCAATAGCCAATCTACATCTCATAGATGAAAGCGTATACACTAAAACCTCGATAAATAAATATTCGATAAATTAATAATTTCGCTTAAGTAAAAAAAATTCTTCGGTCCTGACTTGGGCCAGTGTAGTAAATTAATAACCCTGTTAAATACATAAAATAATAATTATTTTGAGACCCTTTATGGCCCAACGAATATATAAAACAATGGGAAAATTACCAAAAATCAGGCTTTAAGTTTAACCTTTTAAAAAATCAAGTTTTCATGTTTTTTTTTTCATTTATCTGGTTTTTTATCATTTAATTAAATAATTAATCTATTAAAACCCTAATTTGTCTATTCATCCCACACAACCCATGCTCTCACTTCTCTCCGGCACCACCGACTGTCGCCTTCCCCTTCTCCCTCCTCTCCTCCCTTCTTCTCCCTCCACTCCTCCCTTCTCCTCCCTCCCCCTCCATCCTTAGGACATGAAGCTACTGTGGGTGTCGCAGCAACGTCGGTTGCGACACCCACCAGCCATGACGCTGTTGTGAGTCGCAGCAGCGTCGCGGCTGCTGCGACACCCACAGCAGCCGCGACGCTGCTGTGGGTGTCGCTGCACTCACAGCAGCGTCGCGGATGCTGCAACAACCACAGAAGCCGCGGCGCTGCTGGGTGTCGCAGTTGGGCTCTGTGTATTGGGGGGTGGGGAAAACTGTGTGGGGGTGCGGATCTGTGTTTGTGGGTGTGCGGATCTGTGGGTGTGAGGGGCGGATTTGTGGGTGTGCTGTGGGTGCGCGGTGGAGGTGAT
Organism: Fraxinus sp. D2006-0159; assembly: GCA_903798375.1. Taxonomy (NCBI): domain Eukaryota; kingdom Viridiplantae; phylum Streptophyta; class Magnoliopsida; order Lamiales; family Oleaceae; genus Fraxinus; species Fraxinus sp. D2006-0159. The sequence continues at coordinate 28,946 of CAIGRQ010210172.1, read as the reverse complement.
GTTGGTGCGCGGTGCGGTGTTGTGTGTGCGTGGTGGTCTTCTATTCGGTGATGTGGGGTGGAGGTATTCGATGATGTCATGGTGTCGGTGTTTTTCTTGGTGTGGTGGTGCGGGCGGCGATGGGATGGTTGTTTTTATTATTATTACAGCGGTGGTTGTGGTGGTGTTGTGTCTGACAATGGTGGTGGTGTTGTTCAAACGGCGACGGTGTCTGTGACCAATAATGTGACGAATTGTCTGTGACCAACTATTTGGTCGTTCTGTGACCTGTGACCAAGTGTATTGAAATTGGGAAACGGGTGCAGGGGATAGGACGAAGTGTCTGTGACCATTTATTTGGCTATTTGGTCGATCTGTGACCCGTAACCAAGTATTGGTGATGTGTTGGGATTGGGGGGACGGGTGTTTGGGTGTACGTGACCATCTATATGGTAACTGTGATTTAATAGTCGTTACTCTGTGACTGAAAATATAATTTTTTTTGATCTGTGACCTCAAAATAATTCGAGACCAGTTAATTTGATAAATTTTTTGATATGTGACCAACGAAGTCAATTGTGACCTAAAATTTTTTTAATTTGTGATTTCGAAATAATTCGTGACCAATTAATTTGATAAGCTGTAACCTGAAATTAATTTTTAACTAATTAATAAGATATCTGTGATCAAATTACACAATTAAATATTTAATTAATTAATAAAAAGTAAAAACCTGATTTTTACAATTTCAAATTTTAGCACTTGATTTTTGCAAATGCCAAAGTTAATACATAATCCATGATTTTTCCCCTGGCCAATGTATGCAAACCCAAACACTTTCCTCCTTAAAATTTACAATTCTTCTCGTCACTTCTGAAATCCGTCTCTCTCACTTCCCTGGTGTCCTTTCTCGGATATACAATAAAATCTTGTCGGCGTATATATACCCACAAGAGTTGCTTTTTTTTTTCCTTTTCTTTTATCGTGACCCAACTTGTTTTCTTTCATTGTAATTAGATTTTTTATTTATTAGAGTTCTTGTCCAATTGTTTTCTTTGGATGCTGAAATTCTATATTGCATTTATGGACGTGGGTAGTATAATAATAATATGCGCTAAAGTTTTCTCTATAATCCACTGGGTTGGTTTTTTTTTTTTTAAAATTTTTTTTCCCATTTTTATGGTTCCCTTCTTGAGGTTCAAATTTACATTTTTCATACTGGAAAACTTATGTTTCCATTGGATTTTTGATTGTTTCCCTCAACTGAAGGAGACTATTCTTTAGTTTGAGATTATGGAATCGGTCAAGTTGAATAGTTTCATTAACTTAGCGGTGAGCGTGCAATCCCTTCAGCCAACTCCCTTGATTCAAGTTGAATATGTTCGATATAGTTTTCTAGAAAATTGTTGTTTTTTGTATATTCAGATCTTTGTATAAAATTTCAGAAGCCTCTCGTGTTCTCATGGAGCATTTCAATACGGTCTTTTGTTTCCAAAATTGCAAGCTATGGGCTAACTAGGCAGGCCCTGACCCGAGTAGAGGCCCAAGAGGCCTCCGCCTCAGGCCCAGAATTGTTAGGGCCCATTTTTTTGGTTTTTTTTAATTTAATCTAAAAAGCTAAAACCGTATTCACTTCGAGACTTCCCTCCACAGACCACTGTTACGGCACTGAGGGCTGAGGCAGAGACGACTCCAGACTTCCGGAGTCCAGACGCTGCAAACTTCCGTCCAGACACGACTTCAGTCAACCTCTCCGTCCTCGCCTCCATAGTTAAACTAGGTATTTGTTGATGTGTATGGATCCTTTCGTGTCCAAATACCCCCTATGACCCTTTTTGTTGCTTCTAGAAAACAAAATTATATATTTTTGGATGTTTCTACGTTATAGATTGCACAGTGCATGCTTGTTGAAGATGGAATTCATTTTCCTGTTATGGTGAACATATGTATATATTCCACCTTTCCATGTAGCATTGATGTGCTTCTGTTCAAGCTCGTCTCGCTAGAAGAAATTTTAGCAGATTATGCTCGCAATATATGTTACCACCACATATTTTGGAGCTTTCAAGTAGAATTTTTTGGTGCCCACAACTATATAATGGTCTTTTGATTTCAATCTTAGCTGTCTAAATGTCATTTCATATGCAGATCCCTTTAACGCAATCATGGCGAGGGCTTTTCAGTCAGCTAATATCCTTAATATAGTTTATGGGGAAAGGAATGGACAATTGAAGGGATCTGGGAATACAAAAAGAATGGTCACAGTGCTGTATAGTTTACAAACAATGCCTTTAAGGATCAGGAATTTCTCAAGATTGCGAGGACCTAATGCCTTAGATATGATGCTAAGGCAAACTGGCCAGTCACTCCAATCGAATTTATCTGGCGTCACCTCTGTTTCACGACGAAGAAAATGCCGAATGGCACCACGAGCCATGTTTGAGCGCTTTACAGAGAAAGCAATAAAAGTTATTGCTCTTGCACAAGAGGAGGCAAGACGGCTTGGTCATAATTATGTGGGAACTGAGCAGATTCTGTTGGGACTTATTGGCGAGGGCACTGGCATTGCTGCTAAGGTTCTCAAGTCAATAGGAATTAATTTGAAAGATTCCCGTTTGGAGGTGGAGAAAATAATTGGAAGGGGAAGTGGATTCGTTGCCGTGGAGATATTTTTTACTCCTTGTGCAAGGCATGTTTTAGAACTCTTGCCAGAGGAAGCTCGCCAGCTAGGTAACTTTTTTATTATTTCTTTTAGTGCGTGCTAGTTTCTTGAGAGTGTCGTTTCCCCAAGGCAAAGGTTCCTGGTACGCATGTTAGGCTCTTATTATCAATTTATTTTGCTCTGAAACTTGATGTGAAATTTATTGCCTTTTGATATAGGTCACAATTACATTGGATCAGAACACTTGCTGCTGGGATTGCTTCGTGAGGGTGAAGGTGTGGCAGCTCGTGTTCTTGAGAACTTAGGTGCTGACCCAAGAAATATTCGTACACGGGCAAGAATTACTACTTCTCTTTGCTATTTGTTGACTATTTTTGTTAATCCCTTGAAACTGACTGTATGTTGATCCGTTTGGGCAATTAGGTTATTAGAATGGTGTGTGAGAGTTCGGAAGCTGTTGGTGCTGGTGTTGGAGGTGGAAGCTCAGGCAGTAAGATGCCTACACTGGAGGAGTATGGTACTAATTTAACCAAGCTAGCTGAGGAGGTAATCTTCTGTATTTCTTCATGCCTGCAAGCATTAACTTTTCATAGAGAGCTAAAAGGTGCTTGATGTCTTGGTTTTAGGGTAAATTGGAACCTGCTGTTGGAAGGCAGCAGCAAATTGAACGTGTCATTCAGATTCTGGGGCGGTGTACAAAAAATAACCCCTGCCTCATTGGACAACCTGGCGTTGGGAGGACAGCTATTGCGAAGGGCCTTGCTCAGAGAATTGCCAATGGGGATGTTCCCGAGACCATTAAGGGGAAAAAGGTAAATTACTACATGAAACTTTGAAGAGCAATAGGTAGATTGGTTATCTGATACCCTAAGGTTGCGTTTGGCGCCACAGATAAGATCGTATAAGAAATGTAGTATAAATTTAGAATAGATAACACTACATGGACGGTATTATGGTGTAGATAATATATTTTTTGTTTGTTTAGTTAAAAATGTCATTTATACTATCAACCGTACCATGTAACTTAATGATGAGGGTTGAGTTGGGTTAGGCCGGTAAGATAACATAATTTAAATGGCATTATTTAGAATTAAAATCAAAGAATATCATTCACCTTAATCTACCAAAATACCATATCCACCACAATATATTCTAATTTTATACTAAATTTTTTACGGTCTATTCGGGTTCGCCAACCGCAACCTAAATGTCCCATGTGTAGAAGTATGAGTTGGATGGCTCTTTTCAAGGGCCCCAATTTGGTAATTTCTTTATAAATTTGAAATGTTAAGTTCTTTTCCCTCTCTGTAGTGGAGAGTTTTGAAGAAGATTTTAAAAGTAACTATCAAAACAACTTCCCGACATGCATTCTTGCTAAAATTCCTTTCTTTGGTGGTCTCAGTTGTATGAGGGTTTGTTCGGTTTTATAATTATTCATGTTATCTGGATTCGAAACAAAATATAGTGTATGCTATAGCCAATTTGGTTATGTGATACTGATGTCGCCCTTTTGTACATTCAGTTTATATATTTCATAATTATTACTTTATGCTTTAGTGGAATAAGGAAGCCTCCATTTGGCAAAATTTATAAATCAATTTTTAAATAGCCAAACTTCATTTTCAACCTCACATTTCATTGGATCCTCAAGTACTATCCACCAATCGTTTCTATCTATTTATAAATTAAACCATTTCTAAATTATTTCCAAACAGAGGCTACTTTAATGCTTTCTATTAAATAATGAAAACCTACAGCATTTTAAGATGACAGTTAACATTCCTTTCGTGTCCTTTCAGGTTATAACCCTTGATGTGGGTCTTTTTGTTGCTGGGACAAAGTATCGTGGTGTATTTGAGGAAAGGCTGAAGAAGCTGATGGAGGAAATTAAACAGTGCGACAAAATTATACTTTTTATTGATGAAGTGCACACATTGATTGGAGCAGGAGCAGCAGAGGGGACGATTAATGCTGCAAACATTTTGAAACCTGTGCTAGCTCGGGGTGAATTACAGGTTCGTAGGGCCCAAAACTGAACCCTCAACTCTTCCATGTAGCGTACAGATGCATTTGATGTTGTGTATCATTAATTAAGCTCTTAAAAATGATAATTACTCTTCCTTCTGGACATTTTAGAAATTGTTGTATTTTTTGGAAATCTCATAATCCTCTGTGTTCCACCCTTCACTTCCTTTCCCACCTCAGTGTTATAAGTATGTTCTGCAAAGGGTTGCTTGGGTGCATTAATCCTTTCTTATTTCCTATATGGCACTATTGAATGATTTTTAGTGGCTCACAATTTTGATGTACCAATTTTAACTGGTGTGCTTCATACGTCTGTCCCCATCTTTTAGCAGTCGCCACATTTGTTTGATATCTTTTTATCATGCTTATATCCGCATCAATCAGTGTATTGGGGCTACTACACTGGACGAATACAGAAAGCACATTGAGAAAGATCCAGCATTAGAAAGACTGTTCCAGCCCGTCAAGGTCCTGGAGCCTCCTGTGGATGAAACCATACAGATTTTAAAAGGGCTTCGCGAACTATATGAAATCCATCACAAGGTTCGTTACACTGACGAAGCTTTGGTTTCTGCAGCTCAGCTGTCATACCAGTACATCAGGTAGTAATTTTTTTGGAGAAATATGTAAATATTATATTGTAATCTATCATTTATTGTTTACTGGTTACAGTAAACAGTGTGTGGACGTGACATAACGTTGAAATGGGATGCGAGGATTTGAAACATCCGAATAACGGTGTTTTCCATCCCCCCATTAGTTGTCTTCTGATCCTAGCAATAGTCACTCATGTACCCGCCTTAGCCAGGCGTTGCTCGTGAACTGTCTGCTTATCTCCGAATATTCTCTTTGTATATTTCAGTGATAGCTTTACTCCAGCCATTGAATTGATTGATGAAGCTGGTTCCCGTGTTCAACTTCGTCACGCTCAGGTATGGGATTTTCTTACTGATGCTATTTTCCTTATCCGAAACAATCTATAGAAATGGTTGTATCTTTTGCAGCTTCCTGAGGATGCTAGGGAGGTAGAGAAAGAACTCAGGAAGATCACGAAGGAGAAAATTGAAGCAGTCAGAAGTCTAGACTTTGAAAAGGTAAATTATAACCTTATAATACATATCCCATTTTTTGGTCCAATAAGAGTAAGATATAGGATACTGAGTTTTCTTTCATATTTCAATTATGATGCTAATTCTTAAGCTGCTTAGTTGCTGAGTGCAATGCTCAGCAGGATTTCCTAGCTTTATCAGATGAATCTCACGATGCTTTAATTAATGTACAGGCTGGGGAATTACGTGACAGGGAAATGGATCTGAAGGCACAGATATCCGTTCTTATAGACAAAAACAAAGAAATGACCAAGGTGGAGAGCGAGGCAGGGGATGGAGGTCCTGTTGTGACAGAAGTTGACATTCAGCACATTGTTTCTTCCTGGACGGGAATACCTGTTGAGAAAGTGTCTACCGATGAATCCGATCGTCTCCTCAAGATGGAGACACTCCACACACGGGTCATTGGGCAGGACGAAGCTGTCAAAGCCATCAGTCGTGTTTTTCGCCGTGCCCGTGTTGGTCTTAAAAACCCCAACCGACCTATTGCGAGCTTTATCTTTTCTGGGCCAACTGGTTACGTTGGTTACGCCGAAGGTGGACAATTAACGGAGGCTGTTCGATGCCGGCTTTGCACTGTTGTACTTTTTCATGAAACCGAAAAAGCTCATCCAGACGTGTTCAATATTATGCTTCAAATTCTTGAAGATGAAAGGTTAACTGACGGCAAAGGTATAACAGTAGACTTAAAGAACACCATTTTAATCATGACATCAAATGTAGGAAGTAGTGTAATTGTGAAGGGAGGTCGTCATATTGGTTTTGATCTAGACTATAATGAGAAGGATAGCAGTTACTACCGGATCAAGAGCCTGGTGACAAAGGAACTGAAACAATATTTCAGGCCAGAATTTTTAAATAGATTGGATGAGATGATTGTATTCCGGCAGCTCACCAAGCAAAAGGGGGTATTCAAGATACTGAAAAGCAAAAATAACGAACTCCAGGTGACCGTGAGATTTAGAGATAGGGTCGTTGAAGAAGGATGCAACCCAAACATGGAGCGAGACTACTCAGACGAGCCGTAATGAGACTTTTGGAGGACAGCATGGCAAAGAAGATGCTTGCTCGTGAAATCAAAGAAGGTGATTCGGTTATAGTTGATGTTGACTCTCATGGTAACGTGATTGTTCTCAATGGTAGCAGTGGTGCACCTCCCGAGCCATCTCTTGAGCCTGTTGATGGAGAGCATGATTATAATAAAGATAGAAATAGAATTTAGATATGACTTTAAAAGTAGAGTTTGATTTAAAGTATATTTAATTAGAGTAGATAAGCTTAGTTTTGATATTGTCTGATACAATTATAGTTATTAGGAGAGTTGCACAAGGAGTTCATTGTGCAAAATGTTCATTTTTTGCATTTTAATCCCTTTTAACATTTCTTTGCGGAAATGTCATTTTCACCCATTTTCATTTAATTTTCCTAAAAAAAAAAAACTGATCAATATATTCTTGTATTTAAATAAAACAAAAAGAAAAATAAAGAATTAATTGTAATCGTACATTCAAAAGATTTTAAATAGGTGAAAATGAATTCTAGATAAATTGTTAAAAAAAATAATTCTCCTTCCTTCTCTTACACCATCTATTCTTCTCAGCTCAACTCCACTAGATCGTAGAAATTGGAGTAAGCATATTTATTGCACCAATCAAAAGCTTTTACATTCAACGAGATTCTAAACAACAAATAGAACATAAATAAACCCGGACCCGGACGCCAATTCCCTTCCATCTTCCCTCTCCCCAACCAAAACACCAGCGCAACCACTACTAGAATCCCAATGGTGAGGTTCTGCAGAACTATCGCCCTCAACGTTGATTTATATATATAGCAGCAATGAATAAAAGAAATCAAAATGTACAGCAACAATGATATGGGAAATTGAATGGATGAAGATGGGGAATTTTGAGGCGGCGATGCCAGTGTTGTGGAGTCGGCAAGATGACAAGATTTTCGAGAAGGCTTTGGTGGATTTCGCGGAAATAGACAACAATTGACAGCGCAGAAGTAATATGAGCAGCAAAGGTGTTGGTTTTTTATGCAACATCTGCATTTCTTTTTCAACCAGTGGAAATTGCATCATGTTAAAATTAACTTTATGTAAATTATAGAAAAAAATCATTTGTAAATGAGAGTGCCGCAGGAAAATGTCTAATTTGCTACAAGAAGCAACGAACAAAAATAAAATAAAATTACATCTCAATTTCTTATAAAGCGTCGAAACAAATAAAAAGTTCAGCTTTTTATTGGTAATCAGCAACTATCAAGTATTTATATCCTATTTCACTATTTTCAATACGTTATCTTTTTAACATTACTATATATGTGATTTCGTTACACACTCATCTTTTGAAGCACAAATCAAGTAGATGACAATATTCACAGAGCTCCTATAAAAAAATACAACGTACTCCATTAAAGATAAAAAAGACTATAACAACTCCATTCTTTTAATTCGATAAGGATTCCGTTAACACAAATCTCAAAATTTCACGAGAACATAAAAAAATTTGCAGGAATAAATTTATTTTATTTCTATCATGTTATAACCAAAACAATCATTAAAAAAATGTAGGAATTCATTTTTCACGAAAACAATAAAGGATAAAATTAATCAAATAGGAAACAGAAAGAACAAATGGAAACATTGAAAACTTCAAAGCGTATGGATTATGAAAATGAATAATAATATCGCATACGATGCAGGCAAAAACTTGAGGAGGACTAAAAAATGTGTACATAAACATCTGGTTTGCTCAAGGTTAATAAGAAATTATATAGATATCATAAATAATCGTGGCATATCCTACATCTGTGTGACCATTAAGCGCTAAACAATTTACTCATTGAAGCCATTGTATCTCTGATTCAACAACTTGAATGTTGGTGCATCATATATAAATCTAAAACAAAAAAGCAACATTTTATACTTTCCATCTACAAGCAAGAATAATAACATCAAGTTATACGATTTAGTAAGGCAAGCCAACCAAATTGAGTAGTACATTAAGCTTTGGTTTGACAAAGAACACTTGGACCTTTTCAAATCCAAACTTCATCAATTCAACTGCTTTCAAATAATTCCCAACTTCAATTGACTCATAAGCTCAAGCTTGTCACAAAATTCATTACCAAAGCTGCTCTTTCAACCATCTTGTTGTGGTTGTTTACATCTAACTTCCTCAATCATTACAACCAACAAAAAAACTCAAAAACTACAATTATAATCGACGAAATAAATAAAAGATATTAACAGATATAAGATATGATATCTCGTTAATAAACTGAAATTATAGACCTAGTGTGTACCATTATCAGTACAACACCAATTGAGATATAATTTACATCTCCATATCAATTGCTCAATTACTAAAAAGCATTATGGAATTGAAAATCTTGTAAATATATTTCGTTAGATGCAAGTAAATATAGCCAAATTCAAACTATCATCAGTATATTTACTTTGAGTCTTTACCATATCAATTTTTTTATTTTTATTTCTCAAACAAATATACTTACAAGTATATGTGATAAATACATTCAGCCCCCGTTTGAGCTCCTTTTTCTTTTTCTTTTTTTTTTTTTTGAGAATAATAAATTTTGTAATAGTGATTTTTGAAAAATTTGTGGTTAAAAAGTAATATTTTTTCCACTTTGCATGTAAAATTGTTTTACGGGAGAATGCGTAATTGAAAATTAGTTTTCAAAAAATGAGTTTTGATAAAAATGGGGCTCAAACATGGGTTTAATAAAATTAGAAAAAAATCCGAATACCTAAATAGTGATAAATTCACTTAATTTTCTTAATTTGCTTATTACAAGGTTTCCGTGAATAAAAAATAAATGAAAAAAATTAGAAGAACGGATCCACCAGGCAACATCCATGATAAATAATAAATTATCAAAACATAAATTATGAAAATTTCAACATCCATATAATTTTTAGCATGAGGCATGTCCTTATGTTAAAAATGGAAATAAGTAAGCCTAAAAGATTATCTCACTCGCTTTATTAAGAATAATATTCATTCAAGCGTTTTTACTTTTAAGTGCATGATGTCCAGTGGCGGATCTAGTACCTGATCAGCCCCCGCGGCCGCCCGTGCTGGGGCCGTCGGAAACTTCAGAGTTCAGACCACCGTCGGATTTGAGCCGGGAAGAAGAAGATGAACAGAAGAAAGAGGAGAGGAGGCGCCCAGCAGATGGGCTGAAGTTTTAAAAAATCTTGGGCCTCTTTTTTAAAAAAGGCCCAAATTCTAGCCCAATTCATCATCCATGGCCGGTTAACGTGTTAAGGTTTTGCTAAATAAAAGGAATCGGTCCAAACTCCCTCCAAATCCAATCTATTTTTTTTTTTTTTTGATATGACTCCAAATCCAATCTAAATATCTAATCCAATTGGCAAATTCATTTATCATTTCTTCTGGGCAGTGGGGCGAATCGGGCGATTGTTGGAGAAAAATTTGTGGGGGAATTATTTTGAGGACTGAGGAAGAGTGGAACTGTGGAGGACGGTGGACTAGAGGCTGCCGGCTGCTGTGATTATGAAGGCTGGCTGGCTGGGCTGTGGTTGAGTGAAGCTTGGGGGCTGGAGTGGAGCTGCGTAGCAGGCGAACCGCAAGCAGCGGAGCTTCCGCTTTGTCCGCGCCTGTGGGCTGTGAGTGAGTGTGTGAGTTTTTGGGCTTCCCTGGGCTAGGATGTGGTTGTGGTCTTGTGGACTGTAGAGGGCTGGAGACTGGAGTGGAAAGAGGAGGAGTGGGTCTGGACCGGACTGCTGTGTTGAAGTGAAGGTACTCGCAGGCTTCATTTTTTTTTTTCTGTTTCTGTTAATTTGTTGTTATTATTGTTAATTGCTATTATTATTAATGAATCATGAATTTATGATAAATGAGAATTTAAGTGATGGGTGCAGCCCCTGAACTGCATATTTCTGTTTTTGTATTCTTTTTTTTTTTTTTTAGTTTTTTGTTAATGTGTTTGTGAATTGTGAATTGTGATTTGAGAATTTAATGTTTTTGGAAATTAGGATTTAGGGATAAGTGAAGAGTATTTAGGGTTGTATTGAAATATATGTGAATTTATGAATTATGATAAATGATAATTTAGGGTTGTATTGAAATATATTTTCACATATATATTTTTTTACGTTTTAGTGCATTTATATATGGATCGAATTATATTTTCGGCTATTACGGTCGTTGATTGTCTACGGTCATCGGTCAACGGTCACGGGTCAACGGTCTCCGCCCGTGCTGGATCCAATTCCTGGATTCGCCCCTGATGATGTCGACAGTTCCCCAAACTACATTTCCAGTAAATTAAGACACGAATTCATGACACTACTCGAGTCATTCATCGAAAAAAATATAAGTCAACCAAGTATTTGTCATAGAGATATAAGCAAAATATAATTATTTACTCCATACCTGAATATGATATCAATCAATCTATCATCTACAAAATGAACATAAAATGAAAATTAGACCAAGAACAATGAAATCACAAGTGAGAACACTATGCATCATTGCTCAATCAATTACCACCAAAAATCCATTCAAACATATTACCCCTCATCAAGAAGCTCTCTGCATATATGACTGGTGTCAACTTCTTCTCCACCTTTACCTTCGATTCCAACTCTTCTAGTGAGAGAAGAATATGTTGACACTAAAATTTATTGTCCAACTCCTATTCAACAAATCCCACAATTAGATTATCCTTATAATCATCACCAAGTGGGGATCCATATTGTGAAAGAAATATGAAAGAATTTGGGATAAAGAAGTTACATATGGAAATGGAGAAAAATGCAGTGGAGGTGATCATTGCGTGAGAGTGAATGAATGAAAAAAAAATGAATTATATCGACGACGGGAAGTCGCGACACATAGCTGCTAAGTTTTTGGCTCTTTTATGTTATAGTGATATTTAATTTTTTAATAATTTATTTGGAAATCTTTTGCATTTTTTTAAAAAAATTTGAAAGTCTTGTTGCAATTAATTTTTATTTTTTAATTTAAATAGAAGTGTATATTTGTCATTTCACTTTTTTTTTTACTGAGAAATTTGATGAAATTTTGATGAAAATGACGATTTCTGCAATGAAAGATTATAATCGGGGCAAAAATGCAAAAAATGCAATGTTGAGACGTTTTACAACCAACAGTTGTACAACCTAGTGGTAATTCTAACAATTTTCAAGTGTTGTTGGAGATTAGAGAATCCTTTTCATCATTTACAGCCTCTTTCCAAAATGTAACTCCACGTGATATAAAATCTTCCTCCTCAGTATTGAAAACATTGTAGTTAGGGCCAAAATCCTTTTCAACTCTAGCTCTTTTACTCCTTCTAGGTTGAGTAGAAGAATTTGGTTCTCATAAAATATTTTGTCTTAGTTCTTCATCCCCCTATTTTTGATTTTGAAAGGAAATTTATCTTCGTGAAAATAGCATCACCTAACTCAAAAATAATATTATTTTTAATATCTAAAAATTTGTAGGATGTACTATTTGCTGTATATCCAAGAAAAGCACAAGTAGTAATTCTAACACCCAATTTTGGTATTTTAGGATTTGTTAGCCTTTTAAAAGCTAAACAACCCCAAATCCTTAAAAATCCCATGTTTGGCTTGTACCTTTTCCCCAACTCAAAATGTGTGATTTTTATTTTCTTGTGGGACACCCTATTCAACACATAACATACAGTTAATATTGCTTCATCCCAAAATTTGAAGAAGCACCTGACTCAATAAGCATAACATTTATCAAATCTATCAAAGTTCTATTTTCTCTTTCAACTACACCATTAGATACAGGTGAGTATGGAGGAGTAGTCTCGTGAATTATTCCCGAAGGCCAAAAAAAAAAAAAAAAATGCAATAGAATTATACTATCAACCTCTATCACTTCTAAGTCTTTTGATTTTTCTACTGAATTGATTTTCTATTTCCTGGAGGAAAATTTTGAATTTATCAAAAGCATCACTTTTATTTTTCGATAAATAAATATTTGTATTTTGAAAAATTATCAATAAAAGTGATAAAATATCCGTTTCCTCCCCGAGTTAAAATTCTTTCAAATTCACAAAGATCGGTATGAATTAATTCTAACAATTCGGTATTTCTTTCAACACTTATATGATATGATTCTTTGTAATTTTTCCTTGACTGCAAATTTCACATTTTTTTGAAATCATTTTTCAGTTTTGGAAGTAATCCTAAACTACTCATGATTCTCACATATCTATTGTTTATATGACATAAATGAACATGCCAAAAATTAACAGAAAAAACATGTAAACAAAAGTTAGATGTTTTATTATTCTCAATATTCAATTTGAACATTCCATTACAAGCATAACCCTTACCCACAAATAAACCTTTTTGGTAATCACATCTTGATTAGATTCCGTAGTTTGTATAAAACCAGCTTTATTAAGAAGAAAATTTGACATCAAATTCTTCCTCATTAACGGTGCCCGTAAAATATCTTTCAAAGTTAACACGTCTAAATGTAAATTTCAGTTCAACTTTACCACTCACACCAATCTCGATTTTGCTAGAATCATCAAGCATGATGGTTTTCTATTTCTCGAAAGGAGTGTAATTCTTGAATCCATCTTTATCATAGCAGACATGCTTATTGGCACCAGAATCTGCCCACGATCCTTCAACATACTGTACCATTTTAATCTCTGTAATCATTGCCACAAGTGACTCTTCAGTTACAATAGCCTGAGGAAAAGGCTGTTATTTTCAAAATATGCAATTTCGAGCAATACTCCCACTTTTGCCACAAGCATGCATTATAAATTTGTTTTTGAGAAAGAGGGCCTTGGTTTTTAAATTTTTTGGTTCGAATTTCCCCAATTGTGAGGTTTACCATAAGTTTTCATATTTTTCTTTCTTAGCTTCAGCTGAATATTTCTAGAAAACTGATTATTGGGCAATTGATTATTTGTGGCAATTAAATTTACCTTCGCGCCAAAATGTCCATTGCTTTTTTGTGTCATCAGTACATCTTGGCCTCTAGCTTCCTCTACGTGGATTGGAGTGATCAAAGTCTCTAAGGAAGTCTCTTTTTGCTTATGTCACATTGACTTTTGGAACTCTCTCCATGATGGTGGTAGTTTGTCAATAATTGCAGCCACAACAAGGTTGTCCCCAATTTTGATGCCTTCAGATCTAAACCTCTGCAACCATCATTTGAAAATCTTGCACTTGTTCTGCCACAAATTTTCCATCCACCATTTGATAGCGAAAGAAGTGACTAGCAGCGTATTTCTTTGCACCAGCTTCCTCAATATCATATTTATTCTGCAAAGTTTTTCACATTTTTCTTTGCGGAGGAGTAAGTAGAATTGTAATAATCATAAAAATTATTTGCTAGGCAATTCAAGATATAACACTGACGATTATACTCATCTCTATTATATTTTTCTACCTTCCCTTAATGAGTTTGAAGTTCCTCTTCGTTCTTATTGCCTACTCAGTAAATAAAAATCCAAAATCCAAAAACCAAAAACCAAAACCAAAACCAAAATACAAAAATCCCCACCCAAAATAATTTTATGTCCTATACCATTGTGCAAAATCAAATGGAGTTGTAACGGGTCCAAAATTATGGGCACTGAAGAAAAAATGTTATTCCGAGTGTTGGGGAACTTGGAAATATTTGAATGGTTTGAAGATGGATTTGAAAACAATCCAATATTTTCACGGTTGGATCTCTTGTTGGGAAACTAGAGTTATGCATTAAATCGAACCAATTGACCAACTGGGTCCGCACCAAAGGCTTGATTCACCACCAAAAACCACCATTGAAATCAAACTCAGCGGTGGGCAGCGATGGGGCAGTCCCAAAACGAGAACATATTCACCACTAACATAAACCTCAGAAATTGGTAAAAATAATAGAAAAATTGAAAAAAAGCAAAAGTGAGTATTCGTAACTGTCTTGTCAAATTTTGCCATAGAATCTACGAACCTGAAACAAATGCTATTCCACGCTTAATGCTTCCTGACTTGAAACTGAAATATTTAACAGTTTTAAGGAAGCCACCTAACTATATGGCGAAGTTTGGGCTGCCCATAAATAGTTAAGATGCTGGCTGCCAATAAATAAATCACAAACCAGACATACCCTTCAAACATTCTTTCATATGGTTGAAAATCAGTTCAATGCTAAAATCAAAAACCTTGAGGTTTGATGCCATAACAGACTTCTATGCTTCAAAAGGTGTAGTGCATTAGCTGAGTTGTGTTGAAGACCACACCAAAACGGAGTTGTTAAACGAAAACATCAACATCTATTGAATGTAGCAAGAGCACTCAAATTCCAAGCCAAACTTCCTAATCATTTTTGGGGGGATTGCATACTCATAGAAACCTACCTAATTAATCGAATTCCTAGCCCAATATTGTCAGAAAAATCACCTTATGAAATCATGTTTTCAATAAAACCTTCATATTCACATCTAAGAGTATTTGGCTCACTATGTTATGCCTCTACTCTCCACAGAAATAGATCAAAGTTTGACCCTCGTGCAGTGCCTTGTATTTTCATTGGTTATCCTCTACTCAAAAGACCTACAAACTATATAACCTCATTGCCAATACTACCTTTGTGTCTAGGGATGTTGTGTTTCATGAAAACATATTTCCCTTCCTTGATAATACATATTTTGGCTTTTTTTTTTTTTGGTTCCTCTGGTGATGATGACGTTGATCACTCTCATGATCCTCTGTCTCCATCTCCTGTCAATCTCATATCAGTACCTATACCTTACACTCCTAGTCCTGCTCCTCTTATCTCACTTCCATCAGTGCCAATTTCGTAATCCAGTCCAATGATTTCATCTCCATCACCACCATGAGCCCCTAATCCACTTCGCAGGTCTACTAGACTCAGAAAGAATCCTAGCTACTTGCAACAATTCCACTGCAACTTAGCATCTCAGACAAATTCTATTCCCTTTTCTGATAATCTTCATACTCTATCCCATACACTAGGATATGACTTACTTTCTCCTGAACATAGGGGCTATGTGTTGTCACTATTCACCACTAATGAGCCTAAAACCTACAAGGAAGCCTCTCAGTCCCCTGCATGGTGTGAAACAATGTAGAGTGAATATCAGGCTTTAACTGCAAACAATACTTCGACTGTCACTTCCCTTCCTGCTAACAAGAAACCAGTTGATTGTAGATGGGTATATAAGGTCAAACTCAAACAAGATGGTACTGAGGAAAGGAAGAAAGCTTGTCTTGTGGCCAAGGGATTCACCCAACAAGCTGGGCTTGATTATCAAAAAACATTTTCTCCAGTGGCTAAGTTAGCTTTAGTTAAAGCTCTTTTAGCAGTGACAACAAGCAAAAATTGGTACCTGCATCAGCTTGACATCAACAATGCTTTCCTTCATGGGGACCTTGAGGAGGAAGTATACATGAGGATGCTACATGGGTATGAGCAGCAGGGAGAGCATGGTGAAACCTTGGTATGCAGACTCAACAAGTCCACATATGGACTTAAACAAGCATCACGACAGTGGAACACTAAGTTGTCTTCCTTCATCACTTCTCAGGGATTTGTCCAAAAAAAATCAGATTACTCACTCTTTAGCAAGAAAACGAGCTGCTCATAAATTGTGTTGCTCATCTATGTAGATGACATTATCATAGGGGAAAATGATTTAACGTACATTGAGCAGTTTAAGAGGGGTCATGATAATCAGTTCAAGTTGAAGAATTTGGGAATGTTGAAATATTTTCTAGGACTTGAAGTTGCAAAATCCTCAAAGGGCATAGCTGTGTGTCAACGCAAATATGCCTTAGAAATTCTTGAAGATGCTGGTTATTTAAGATCCAATCCCGTAATATATCCTATGTTGCAGAACCTGAAATTGACTAAGGATGAAGGTGAGCTGCTTGAGGACCCAGTATGTATAGGAGATTAATTGGAAGGTTGTTATATCTAACAATCACTAGGTCTGATCTGTCATTCTCCACACACATTTTAAGTCAATATTTGGAATCTCCTAGAAGGCCACATTTGGAAGCTGCATATCACGTGCTTAGATATGTTAAAGGAACATCAGGACAAGGCCTCTTCTTTGCTGCAGATTCGAGTCTGGAACTTAGAGGATTCTGTGATGCTGACTGGGCATCATATGTGGATACCAGGAGATCTATTACCAACTTCTGCATATTCCTTGGGACCTCTTTAATATCTTGGTGATCGAAGAAATAACACACTGTCTCAAGATCTTCAGCTGAGGCTGAATATAGGGCCATGGCTGTAGCAGTTTGGGAAATTGTTTAGCTCAAGAAGGTATTGGCAGATCTGGGAATACAACATTCTAATGCTGCTCTTCTATTCTGTGACAATCAAGCAGCGATTCACATAGCTAACAATCTAGTTTTTCATGAAAGGACTAAGCATATAGGGTTGGACTGCCATTTGATGAAGGAAAGGGTACAATCTAGTGATATAAGAATGATGCATTTGTCCACACAAAATCAGTTGGCAGATTTATTGACAAAGGCCTTAGCAGGAGTCAGGTTTCAAACGTTGTTAATCAAGATAGGTGTGTTAAATGTCTAAAAACCATCTTGAGGGGGAGTCTTGCAGAATGTTACATAATGGGATATTTATGTCATTACCAGAATTCAGTTAGATTAGTTGGAAGTTAGTTAAGCTGTTACTTGTTAGTTTCTTCAGTTTTTGAGAGTGTGAATTTATATATAATCGACTATACACCTCATTATGAGTGTGATTTCAGCTCTCTTCACTCACACATCTCTTGTGAGCTTTGGATTTCCCTTTCCCGCCTTTTCCTGCATCTTCTTTCCTTTCTCTGCTTTAGCAGATTCTTCACAGATGGGCAGGATTGAAGACAATCATGGTAGAGAGCATATTGGCTAGTGTGAGGCAGCTGCTTCATAGATTAATTTTACCAACCTCATCCTTGAATAACTTAGCCATATATTCTGGCTGTCATTGAGCATGTCTTAGCCATGAGCTCATTAGGCAGAAGTTTTGTTTCTTCACTTAAATCCTTGCTTGGAGTTATTTGCTACAAAGTCATTGTGGTCAATTGCCAGATTAGAGAGAGAAAGTAGGTGAGTGTTGGTAATACTACGTGATATAAAATTCTTTTGGGTGGGGGGGTTTGGTATTTTGGTTTTGAATTTTGGATTTTTATTTGCTGGATTAGGGAAGAAGATGGAAGAGGAGTGGGTTAGATAGTCAAAAGGTTAGGATGACGTGGGTTAGGGAAGAAAGTGGAGTGGGGTGAAAACTGTAGGTGCGCATTAAAAAAAATGGATTTAATTTGTCAAAAAATAATAAGTTTGGATATCGAAATTATTAGCCTGTTTGGAAGGGCTTAAAATCCAATTAAAATTGTTATATCCAACCAAATCATCGTGCGCCGAAAATGGAATTCAATGCAAGTACCAACAAAAATTTAAACACTTTTAGAACCTGTTTGGTACGGCTTAAAATCCAATTAAAATTGAAAATATGGCCGCTATTGGGTCCCACCCGTCTAATAAAAGTCAACAATAACGGCTATATTTTCAATTTTAATCTCTACCAAACACCCTCTATAACGATTCCCTTTTAATTTTTGCATTTTTTACTATTTTTTGCGGTTAAATTAACGGAATTGGACGGTATGAGGTTTTTCCCACGAAAGGTTTAAAATGAGTTTTTTCCGCGATTTCCAATATGTAGGGATATATCGCAATTAGTAACGTTTTAGGGGATTTCATTTTTCACATCTTGATTTCAGCTGCAAATTGGAAAACCCAAAACCACGCTCAGAAGAACCCTAACCCCAAATCCATTTCAAACATGTAGTTGAAATTGGCAACCAATATCGCGCACAGAGGGTCCGCTTCCACTTAATGAACGCAGACAAGAATTTACCTTCATTTCCAACATCCATGTGCACGCCTTCTCTAAAGCAATCAAAATACTCTCAACTCGCAAGTCAGATTTTGGGAGGCAGTTGATGGAGGTTCGAAATTGATTTCGAGGTTAGGGTTTGGCTTTGCGATTATCGTTCTTGTGTTTTCAGCTTCTTTATATGGAATTTGGGTTCAATTTGCAGAAACGTTCGAAATTGATCTGAGGGTTAGGGTTGTCCTTTGCGATTTGGGTTGAAGGGTTTGAGGGTGTGTTGATTTCATGAGTTAAATGTTTATGTGGGTTTAACTTTGGGTGATTTGGCATTCACGTGTACAACTCACTTAAAATGTGAACAATTTTAATTGCCACTTCACATTTTCATCATCCACGTAGACACAAAAACAAACGGAATCCATCCAATGGTCATTTTAGTGCAACGAAGCTAAGTTCAGTGACCATTGGGAAGCTTGGTAAAGTTCAGTGAGTAAACTGTGACGAGGTGTAAAGTGCAGTAACCATTGAAACATTTAAGTCCAAAAAAATGGAATCCAGGGGCTAATTTATCAAAAATTTAAACTTTGAAGGTCACTCGTGAAAGAAAAGTTGCTGTGTTTTAACATTGGGCCTCTTAATCAAATTCCCCCCCAACTCCTCCTCGTGAAATTTTCACCTTACTGTTGACTACAGAAATAGAGCGAAAATTGATTGATGGAATTAGTTGCTTCAATTGTGTAACGTTACTAAAAGATTCGGAATAGAGAAGAGATGGACGAAGAAGTCGAGAAAGCGGCGTTAGCATACCTGAAGAAGAAGTTTAAGCAAACGGAATTGGCCTTAGAAGAAGAGCAGCTATCACGCAACAAAATCAATTCTCTTTCCACCGATCCTGATATTGCCAAACATATCCTCGCATTGTCCGAGTAAGAATTTTAAAACTTGTCTTTTTTCCCCCCAAAACTTCAATAGACACGGGGTTTTCTTTTTAAAATTTCAAGTATTCATACTAGGTTTTTGGGCTGTTTAAAAGATTGGGATTTTATGAAAACTTGGATGAGAATTAACTCGTGGGAAAGTTGGAAATTTTCGTAATCGATTGGTATAGATGACTTTTCTTGGTTGGGTGGTTTGGTGCATGTCTTTTTATTTTAAGCAATTATCCGGATTGAATCCTTTGTCAGCTTACTTTGAATCAGCTTTAAGTTCATGTAAGAAGCATGATGAACATGGAATTGTATGGAGTCCTTAGTCTTGGGACGCTGTTGGAAAACTGCTTCCATCAAAAGCCTGCTGTTTTTACTTCTGTAGGAGTTTGTGATTCTATGTTAATTAGAGACATTGGAAGAAGGAACTAGCTCTAGGTTAGCTCATGCTCTATGGGCTATGTAATACGAACAATCTGCTACTTTATTGTGATATTGCTCAATTGCTGTCCTTGTGTGGATTCTTCCACTGAATATGTTTGTTAAGTTGGGAAGTTTGTAAGAAGAGGAAAAAATGCACTGCGAGCGAACTATTACCCCTCCATGCCTTTGGTTGGAGACAAATACAAGGGTTTTGAAGTGGTTGGGTATGCTGTTGAGCAAGCTGAAAGTCCTTTTTACCTAACTTCTAGAGCTAGGATCAGTGCCTAACTCTTTTAATTGTTTGTGGATTTTGTAATGTTGTATAAATTCATGCCCTTATTTTGTTAACCTTAATATGAATACCATGCAAATCTCTATTGTAGATTCATGCACTAGGTGCTGCACTAATACTAGTATCTTTTTATCTCGTGCTCCACTCTTATTTGACAGTCCCTTCTTTCTTCGCCTCATATCTTATTGTCTATTGTTAAAATTTGTACGTGTAAAAGTTTGGGTTACCTTCTTCTTCTTTCATTTATTTTTATTTTTTATTTGATGCAATTGGGATAAAATAAACTTCCCTGTGGAATAATTTATGTGCGGTTTCATACAGCACCAAAAAGAAAGTCTTTGTTTCCTCAGGTAAAAAGGTCAGAGTAAAAATCTCATGAGTAATTGTGCGCTGACCTCTTTCAACATTAATACTGTGTCACTGACCTTAATTCACATTTATTCCTGGCTAATACTCATGATTACAACATCAATTTCAATTGAATAGTATATACTGATGAAATGCTAATGTGCCTATCTTGTATTTATGGTTAACATGTTAATGGTTTTATAATTTGTTTCGTGATTTTCGGTGCAGAAAATGTTCCTGCTCAGTACCAAGAAGGATTTAGCAAACTTCGGTCATGGGCCTATAGTTCATTGGATCTGTACAAGGTAATGAGTATGTGGCTGACTAAGCCCCCGTTTGGTGCATATTATTTCCTAAAGAATGTATTTTTTTTGGTTGATGTGATGGGGAATATGTGGTTGAAAAAGAAGGAAAAGTTATTGAAGTGATGTAAAATATTATTTTATTGAAGAATGTGTGGTTGAAAATGAGTAGAAGAATGAGAATGAAAAAAAGAATATGGCCCAAACAAGGGCTAACTTTTTGTTTCATTGAGCTTATAATAGCATCTTAAGTAATGTTTACTTATTCTATGTAAACTATACCATATTAAATGATATGTTCAAATGGTTAATGAATTTGTAATTACTGCATAAACTCTTGAATGCTGCAGTGTTGCCATGCGCTTGTATTTGAACTCTCGAGATAGCTAATTTCAAAATATTTATTACTTTCTTGAATTTGAGCTGGAATGCTACACTCTTCTCCTATCAACACCACAGAAACAATTGTTGGCGAAATTTAGAGAACAACTGGAAGTATCTGTAAGAGAGTAAATTTAGGGTTGCAAAAATTTCGGTACTAACATCTCATGTAATGATAATGAGGCTCCTGTGCAGATGAGATGGATTTTTGACTCAGTATCGGTGAATCTACAAAAAGAAGTCATGGGTTTCAGTTAAAGGCCCAAAGCAATAGTATGTGGGCCTTATATACTCTAAAGTGTAATATCAAAGTCAAGGATCACGTGGTTATTTTCAAATGAACGGGAACTTCCTGTTCAGTCTGACATCCCAGTAAGAGATCTAAAGAAAATGGAATCTTGTATCATAAAACCAGTAAACTAGTACTAATTTAAGTCAAAAGGGGTCTGATAAGTGGGAATTATGGGTGAATGGAAAATGCTCTTGAAGTGCCATGCTGTTGCAGACAATATGGAGACACACAGGCAGGGACGGATTACAGCCCGGTCCAGCCCCCAGCCCATTAATATTTTTTTTTCTTGTGTAATTTTTTTTTTTACGTATTAGCCCGGCCTGTAATCCGGTCCTGGATCCGTTCCTGTATACAGGGTGGATTTGGGGTTTGTGATGTGAAGATTAAGCCAGAGAGTTTTGTCACTCTCTTCTGGAACACTTGTACCGATCTTTTTTATTCAAGAATAGTTTATAGCTCAAGAAAGAATGAGATACTGAGTTCAAGAATGAAAGGAGCAGTTGGAGCTAATGCCCAGATGACATTTTAATAACATCTGCAAGTCCACAATGATATTGCATGGAACTAATGGTATTTTCCATGTTAATTGAAACTATAGGGCTTTGACGGCCTGTAGATAATTATTTTTACTCAAGATACTGCTTACGGTTAAGCATGTTGAAAGGTCCAAGTATTTATGGGTCATAAATTCTCAGATCAAGTGTTAAGAAAGAAAAAGTATTGATGTCCTGGAAGGTGTGGGATGATGATATTAATGGCTTGTTGGTGTGCTAGTATTGTACAAAATTCTTTGAGCAGATAGGGTCCAATATAAGGAGAACAAGGCATGCTAATTGAAGGGGTCATTAGTGATAGCATAAACTTTGATAGATATTGGGAATGGGATATGAAGTTTTGGATAATTATTGAATATTTACTTTGATACAATAAAGAATTAACTACAAATTAAATTATGAGTTCTTTAAAAGATGTGAGGAAGGAAATGGAAAAGACAAAGTTACAAGTAGAAGATAGTTGTCTTGGGAGAAGACCGAAAGTTAAGAGGCTAGGGACCTTGGTGTCTATCTAGGGAAGGCACTGAAAGGTATCACCTGTAGGGGAAAGAAATAGTTCCATATGTTTGAAATTGCTGTATCTAGCTTCTTTCAGTTTTGCTAATTGTTCTATTAAATACTTGAGATAAAATTTTTATTTTAGGTAGGATGGAGCTCAAAACAGTCTTTATTTGCCCTCTTTGTACATGAACTGCTCTGAGCCCCCATTAAGTTCATTCTTAAAAATCTTTATCAGAAAATATAATTATTCCATCCATTATTCATCTGTCGTCATTCACAACCTACCTTTATTGCAAACTATCTTGTGCTAATTTGATGAAAATGCTTTTACTTGTTATTGCGTGTAAGGTACTAAGCGATCATCGCAATAAACTTCAACTATTCTTTGATTTACACTTCAAATGTTGCACGTTTCATGTAGTTCTATGGAGATGCTTATGTCTGCTCAAAGATTTTAAATGTGTTTTTATTTATCTAATTTCATGCGCATTTCTACCATGCTGCATGAGTTGCTTCGTGTGTTGTACCCAGTATTTATCCATTGTTCTATGGATCTCGTTGTGAAAGGTCATGCTCAGGAAGGTAAGTTTCTTCATCTTGATTCTCATATAATTTTTTTGTGATTTTACTCCTCTTAACAGCACCATTCCTATGTTCCTGTATCAGCTCGAGCTTTTTTCAATAGCTTCCGAGAAGACCATGAAACAATGTATTCACTTGACCTCCAAAAGTTGGAAGGCGTTCTTTCACCCTCACATCTGGAGGTCTATCACTTTCCTAGAACAGTGCTACAATTGTTAATTCGATGTATTCAGACACAATTTGTCCTTAAAATGTATTTTTGTTTGTAGGAAATGGAATTTTGCTCATTCTCTAAGACAGAGCAAAGTGAGCATAAAGATATGTCAGGTACTTTTTCTACACTTTTGGGCCATATGCATAGGTTTGTATTATTGTTTTCTTCTTGTTTACTGTGAGCTACTTGGCTTCTTGTGCAATTATACTAAGATCTTGGATTATTTAAAAAAAAAAGTTGATTGTGATTTCCTTAAGTTGCAAATGGCACAGGGCGATGCATGTTAGATTAAATATTTATTACACTGAAGATTAAATGCTTTTAGGGGTTTAAACAAACCCATTTTAAACAATCAGTTGGAGTTGAGCTTGACTAGCTTGGTGTTTTTCTATAAATTTTATTATCTGTTAGATTATTGAGCCAAACTACAAACTGGATGAACGCAGTAAAATTTTTAACTTGGCTTGTTTGACTACCGAGTTGTTCTTAAACGAGCTTTGAATGAGTTCTGATACTTTACTTTGGTGACATTTAAGGAAATGTAAAATTGATCACGGAAAATGATGAATCTTCAAAGAACACAGTACAATTCTTGTTCATGTGCTACATTTTATAGAACATATTAGTCCAGAATTTCTATTGTGCAACTGTAAGTTAGAAAACTGCAATTCAGGTTTCAGCTCATTTCATCTTATTGTAGAAAATTACATAAAAATATTCTTGCTTCATTTCATCAAGAAGCTACCATATCAGGAAATTGAGATGCACACACGCTCGTGTGCGCGCGCGCGCGCAGAGAGAGAGAGTGATATGCATATTGAAGACGTAAGACTTGAAGAGAAGCTGAAAAGCATATTCGTTTTAATGGAAAAGGCTCTCTCCTGTTATCCGAGTGAAAAGTTTTGTCCTAAAATTCAGTGTGGTTGAAAAATGATTCTTACTGTTCATTCTATGAACTTGGATCCCTTCTCTGTTGGTGATGAAATTTTATTCTATTGGGGGATTTAAATAGCATTTGTGGTTGATCACTATTGGAAGAATGTGGGTCATACGGTAGCATTTAGAATTGAGTATACTGTACTGTATATTTGTAGGTTCTTTCATGAGTTACATCCATCGTTGGCTCTATACTTGATAATATACATACACATTGTTTTTGTAGACTTTTATTGAATTGCTGAAATTTTTTTGTTGGATACGAGGAAGCAAGCCCCCACCACAACTACACTTGTAACATTGAATGTGGTTAGGTTTACATGACTGGCTACATATTATTTGTGCTTTTTTTTTTCTTCTGATACAATACTTACACAAGACTCAATCAATTACAATGCTCGGGATCATGCGTATTAACTTCCATAGTACAACTCATTTCTAATTGCAGGTTTCCTATGCACGTGCTATTATATTCTCACATCCGTTGCTTTTTATTTGCTTAAATTATCCTCTTTGTTTGAATGGATATGAAGTTGATTGTTCAATTGACAGTTTCACCTGGATGACCAAGCTCAATTTCTGATGATGCTGACGTATTCACACTTGTCGGGAGTGGTCATGATGGGGGTTAGTCAACAATGCACATATGATATATATACATCTGCTCTATGTTATTATAAATCTAATGTAGTTTGAAATTTCTTTAAGAAAGTAGCTTAGATACAATGCTATACACCTCCTAGTTTTTTGGAATATCTTGTCATTTACTATGCAAACATGTTTAATTTTGTTGTTCCCTTACCAGTAACTCCTAAATGATGACTTCTTGTGGTAGACACTTCTCTTCAAAAAGATTAGATGAGGGCATATGTGTCCTCCAATAGTCAATAGAGGAAATGATATTGCTTGCAAGATTGAGGAATTATGTCGATTCAACTTGGTTAGAAGATAGTAATCATTGGTTTATGTGGCCTTGTTATCATGAATTTTGGGCAAATTCCTCAACTTCCATGAGACTTTCAGATTGTGGAAGTTATGAGACTCTCAACGTGAGCAAGCCTGTTATTAATCATGGCTGTAAAGATTGTATTCTTTGTTTGTTGTCTTTCTTTTATTAAAATTATGTTAATTTAGTCTTGACAAATTATTGTCAGTCATTCAGGAAATGGGTGGATCATTATATTGGTAAGTTGACTTAGATATTTGGTCGTTCATGTTTACTCAGTTTTAGGAAGGAGGGCTTATGTGTTAAGTTGGTTGATGCTGACTTTTTTGTGGCATGTTATATCGTTTAAGTTCAAGTTAGGATATATTTCAGTAGGTGAATTGTTAATGTTTGTTATGCTCAATTGGTTCCAAAATTCAACTTAAGTCTCCCATATGATGGAGGTCTTGAGTTCGAATCCTGGGGAACGCGTCAGAAAGCCGTGAGGGGTAAGATGGGCCTAGGCTCTCCCGAAGGGGACAGTACGTAAGATAACGGCTCCAGCGCGAGGTCGGATCGTTACAAAAAAACGCGCTCAATTGGTACCAGGATTCAACTTAAGTCTCCCATATGATGGAGGTCTTGGGTTCCAATCCTGGGGGGCGCGTTTTTTTTATGCTTAAGAATTTTATGCTTGACTTGTGTTTTAAAAATTAGGGACCAAGTTTCATTATTCAAAAATCAGGTAATGAAAAAGAAGCGTGTGATTTTGATACATAGAATACTTTTGACAGCCAAAACCACCAAAAATTGTCAGTAGAATAGGTTCTTATCGTGAACTTTTAATTTGATTGAAAAAGACAAGTCTAGCACGTGAAATGCAATATAATATTGGGCCTAGAATATTCTTTTTGTCTTATTCTAAGTACTTATATAGAGCCAGTTTGGTACAGATTAAAATTGAACTAAAATTAAAAAATTAGTCGTTATTGTTGATTTTTATTAGACGAATGGAGTCCCATAACGACTATATTTTTAATTTTAATTCATACCAAACGAGCTCATGGTCGCAAGTGTACAACCTGTGCTCTTCTATCAGCAATTGTGAGTTCCAGTGTCATTTCCAAAATTATATATTGACTTGACCTCTGCTTTTGTAATGACTTGAGTAAACTAACTATTTATTTTGACAATATTATTAGATACTATTTAATATTAAATACTATATCATATCATCTGATATTATTGTTCAATTATTTAATTCTGGCTAATATATGGTATTTCATTAAACATATGATGCTGAGTTCCATTTTTTTGTTTTTTAAATTTATTTTCTATAATACATTCTCCCATAACCTAATTTTATACATAAATTAAAATCTTTTCTCTGTATTATAATTTCACATCTCCTGAAAAAATCAACACAAACTAATAGAAACCCACAGTCTGAAAAGTGACAGTTTGTACTATTTCTACTTTTTTTTGAAGAATTAAAAAATAAAAATAAAACTGAAATTTGTTTCTTGATTTTGTCCCACCAGAAAACATCTTTTTGAAGGTGTTAAAGTGATCAACAGGTCAAGACTTACATAAAAAGGTTAATTCAGGTTGGAACTTTTTAATAAGTCACTATTTTACTTAAAAGCTTGTGATTCGTTACCTATTTTCCAAAAAATGGTGATCATTTCACTTAACAGCCAAATTAACCTTTATTTTCTTTTTTAGGTCACTATAGTTGTAAAAGAAAGACATTATCCTAGATTATACCCAATATCTCAAACTCTAAACACTCAAATATTTAATAATTGATAAAGGAATCGAAGTACCAAATAAAGAAGTTAAAATCTTTGTTATATTAGTTAATAATAAAAGAAGTGTCACGTGTTTTTCAAGTTCCATTTAGTATGATAATAAATTAACACTTGTAGTTACGATTGTTAGGAACTAAATTTAGAAAGAATGTGAGAATTAGTTAACTTTCAACTATATTAAGCCTACCACGACTACGTGACCGTAATCGTTAAAAGTTAGTTAATCGTAGAAAGTCTAATATCTAACATTCCATATATAGAATTGAAGTACCAAATCAATTATTAAAATGTCGGTTAAATTAGTTAAAACTAAGAACATTATATCTTCAATGTCCGTTGATGCAATTTTACAACATTAGAACAAACACGAGATTTTAGTTTCTTTATCAATAAATCAATATATATTAGTTGATGAGAAATAATTAATGGGTTTTAAAGCGATTAATTTCATTTTACAAACTTAATTAAAGTTGTTAATTAATGGAAATAAGATAAATGTGTTTAGTTGCTGAGACGAGAAAAGACGAAAATGTCAATTTCAACCATGCCGCGTAACTATGAAGCAAAAAGGGGCACTCTACTCTAGTCCTCCACTCCAAGCTGTACTTTTGCTCATCATTACCGAAATTCCATGCAGCACGATAATCCTATTCTACTACTGCAACAAATCGTGCTGCTTGCTGCTAGGGCCTAGAATATTCTTCCAGTTACTTATAAGTAGCCAGTATACAATCTATTATTCTCTCATGTGCTCTTCTATCATCAAATAGCGATGGCTACGAGTTTTTCACTTGTGATTTCTTACCATTATCAACCCTCCCTCCACCGCTTCATCTCCTCACCATGGTCGGGTCAATTCTGTGCCCAGAAGATGAGACCAACCGTGATGGCTTGTCTGCAACGAGAAAATTCAAAGGGAGCCAAAAGGAGAATCATGTGTTCTTCCATTGGGTTTTCATTGCTCAGTTTGACAGCAAAGGACATGAAATCTCAAAATCTTCTTGCACTTGGAGTTTCCTGCCTAGCTCTTCTCTGTGCATTGGCTATGAGGGAAAAGGTAATCATGCATTTTAATATACATGTATGTCTGATGTTTGCAAAATAAAAATAACTCGTTTCCTTCTTGTGGTCAGATGAAAATAAAACTGGAAGAAAAAGAGATTGCCATCACTTGTTTGGAGAAAGAACTTGAGTTGGAGAAAGCAGTTGGAACTGAACTATTGAAAGAAGCAAGGAAGGAGAATAAGTCCTTAACTTATGAATTGGACGATCTTGAAGAAGAACTGGATGGTCTTCAAGTCGAACTTCATGGGGCTGTGATCGAGAATGAGGAACTCCGAAAGAAACTGGAGGAAGTTTATGAATCCCTTGCATGAATTTCGATATTGAAGAGCATGAAAAACTTGGCTCCATGCTTGCTCAAAAAGAGAGAGAGCTAAAGGAGTTCTGCTTATGAGCATTCTCAGAAAAATGTGATGAAATGGAAGAATGAAGCGTCCGACCTTGCCAACAATTGCAAGGGTCTAGGGATTTGTGCTCAAAACTTGAAGCACAAGTCTCTGATATTCCAACGGAGTTTGCAGAGGAGAGCTGTGAGGAAGAGAACGAGCCGCAAATCAATATCTTTGTAATCATTCTACGTCAAGCTATTTTCTTTTGCATCAACTGTTCTATCATGCTGCTGGTAATTTAGTTTCTGCTTCTTTGAATCGCTAAATTGTTGCTTATATTTTTATCCATAGCTTTGTTTGTGTCCACGTCTACGTCCGCATCCAC
>CAIGRQ010210106.1:0-11075 GCA_903798375.1 Fraxinus sp. D2006-0159 | reverse complement strand
ATAATTCAAATCATTAATCTCATAATAAAATGAACGCATAAAAGAATAAACCATAGAAATCTTGGAATTAAAGAATTAAAGATCACAAAAAAATTACATTGTTCGCTCTAATTTAGAGTTTAGTTACACGTAATGTAAAAGGAAAACAAATAAACATCTTTGAATACATCACCGGATTAATGGAGTAAAGATATGTAAAAAGAATAAACTCTTGCACTAGGGTCTTCTTCCGCTTCCAATCTTTACTTTAAGCTTGAATCCTGGGATGAATTTCTTCCCTTGATTTGATTCTTCGAATATCTCTCGTTGTATCTCTCTTTTTTTCAATGTCTAGAACCCCAATTCGTGCCTTCTTTGGTGTCTATTTATAGTTCCCTACACGTCCTTAGCCAAATTTGACTCTTTTTCTGGGCTTCTCACAGCCCAACAGAAAACCCGAAAAATTGGCGGTACAGAGCCGCAACATGTTAGCAGGCAGCGCCTGGCAGCTGAGTTGCTTTTCACTCTGCGTCTGTTTTAATATTTTTGTCATAACTTTTTTTTGATATCCGATTAAGACAATTCAAAATATTTTAGAAAGATAACTCAAAGGGCTACAACTTTGATAAAATAGATCTTTTTCAATTCGAATTTTACTAGGCGAAAAATGGGTCTAATTTCCAACTAAAAATTTGGACATTCTTGCACGATTGAAAATTGATTTGTTTTCACTCCTTTTGATCTTTAGTAGTATCCATTTGACCCCTAACATTCTTGAATCTTCATCGTGAGCTTCGACAAAACTTTTGAGTATTTGCTCTTTATCCTCCAAACTTTGGATCTTGCCATTTTTCGCTTTTTTTCTTTCAATTTCACTTCCATTCATTGAGTTTCACCTAATAACACATTATATAATAAATTAAGCTATAATTCCATTAAAAGAATTACGAAATGTCAATATTTTAGAGCTCGAATAAGTGTATAAAATATACTTATCAAGGAGCCAAACAAGGGCTAATACCCCATTATATCTTGATCACTATTTTATCAGTACTACACATTCACGAAATTATTCTCTTAGTCACTAAGCTCATGTTTGACCTTCATTTCTTAAATCCAAACTAATTTTTAACCATGGGACCCACAAGTTTTATAACTTTTCAATCACACATTTTTTCAATTTTCATCAAAATCTATTAAAAATTTATTTCTTTTTATCAAAATTAAACAGAGGCTAATACGCACAACCTTTTGGGAATATGGTATAATGTTGTTTTTAGAGATGTCAAAAAGGCTTGGTTCGGCCTGGAAAAAACCCGTGCCGGGTCGGCTCGAGGCTTGGTGGGGCCGAGCCCCATTTTGGGCGTCGGCTCAAGCTGGGCCGACAGATGAGCTGCTTTTTTATTTTTTAAAAAGTTTGGATGTATTTTTTTTATATATTAATATTTAGTTAGTATTTAAAATATGTATAAATTGCACAAATTTTAAATATATTATAAAAAATAATAGATTTATAACGAATTTAAATAAACAAATGAGCCGGCTCAGCTCGGGCTGGGGCCGCTAAGGCTCGAGTCGAAAGCTCTAGCCGAGCCTCATTTTTTTAGGCGAGCTTTTGCTCGGCTCGGGTCCGAAAAAAAGCTCAGACCTATTTTGTTCGAGCCGAGTCTGAGCCTTGAGTGTCGGCTCGACTCGACTAGCTGACATGGCTAGTTGTTTTGCATGTGGATAACAAAATGACAAATTTAACAACGCAGGAACAAAAGTTAAGTATAGCACCAATTTGATATAAACCAAACGTAAAAATGAAGCAAAATGGATGAAATGATCCTATGCAAGTGATAACACTATTTCCTTAAGACAAATTTTTCCCGTAACGGTGCTAACAGAGTAATGGCAATTGTCTCCTAAAATACAACAGACTACTTCTTTGTAGTAAAAGCGTTTCAAACTACAAGGCATCCATGAACTTGAATAGATTTTCCTATCTACAAAGATTGATTTTGAATGTATAGTTTTGGAGAGTTTTGATGCAAGACTCAAGAATATGATTTGGGATATTTAAACGAAGCCCAAAGGGTCCAATAAATAAAGGTAGAGGAGTTGTAGATGGAAGGACACGTCCCAAAATCCAGCAATCTTTATCTAGGGTCGCAGCAATTGCTTTCATTCGCCTGCTGACAGTGCGCTAAAAGCAGAAAGCATGTCGTTCGCTTGGCTCTGGGATGCTGCTCAAAGACAGTTATATGTGCTGAAAATCAAATTCTTCCTTCAACTTTGGATCATAATTTTCCATTCATCTGGAATTGATTTTGAGATTTCAAACATACCACGATCATCTACTCGACGAGTAAAATAACTTAATCTATTTCATAATTTGACCATCGGATCAAATTCGAATATTTGCCTGAAATTGACACGAAAATCATTTTTCATGGTTTTATACTTAACCAATGCTAAAAGCGAAAAACATGTCGATCGCATAGCGCTGAGCTACAGCTCGAGCGACAGTTATAGGTACTGAAATTCGAATTTTTTCTCCAACTTTGGACCACAATTTCTTATTAATCCGAAATTGATTTTAAATGTACAATGATCATCTACTAGATGGGTAGAATAGGTTAGTCTATTTATTTTCATAATTTGAATGGCGGATAAAGTCCAAATACTTGGCCGAAATACACACGAAAGTTACTTTTCTCATTTTTCATGGTTTTATATTTAACCAATTTCATCCCTTTTTAAATCAAATTCCAACTATCCCACATATAAATGGAAATTCCGAATATGCAAATGATAGGTAGATGCTTGTAGAAAGAATGCTGAAAAAAATTGTATCAAGAGAGGTAGCTTCCGACGTTGAACATCCCTTAGTGAAATACTAACGGATTTACTTGGTTAATTAACATGATGTCTTGAATCATTCAGTCGTTGGTGTAAATCAAGACAACAATACTCACACAAATATCTTCCCTAAATCATTTTGGTTCTCACGACTGTATTCATTTTGGCCATGAATCACCCTTAGGTTTCATAAGTGTTTTTAGAGAATTTAGCCTTAAAAAATATGTTATCTACATATATACAATTATATAGGCATTTGGTGTATGTTTTATATATACACACTTATCACACTCATTAATTTTAAATTCATTTGACAACATTATTTTGTCAAACTTTTAATACCATGTTTAAGAACTTGTTTCAACCCATATATGGACTAACGAGTTATGTAATGCAGCAATTGCAATTAGCAACATGATTGAAGTGATTTTAATCATATGTGAGTAGATGTCAAAGAAGTCAAGTCTTCCTTTTGCCTATATTATTTGGGAACCAAATTAGCCTTATATTTATCGATGGATCCATATGGTTTTAATTTCTTCTTGAAAATTCATTTACACCCTAAATGCTTATTCTCGAGTGGTAAATCTACTAACTCCTAAGTATGATTTTACATTATAGATTCTATCTCACTAATAATAGTTTCTTTTCAATGTGATTCTTCCGGTCTAGACATTGTTTCATTGAATGTCTTGGATCATTTTTTACCATGTAAGTTAGAAAATCATGATCAAACGAGTAAATGTTCTTACCCTTTTACTACACTTTGGTTCTTCATCATTTGAAGTACCATTTGTAGTTTCATAAATTCTTTCATTTGAACTTACATTTTCCTTTTCTTTACATGGAAAGATATATTCGAAAAATGATGCATTTCATGATTCTATTATGGTGCCTTCATATGCGTTTTAAACATCTGATTTATGAACAAGAAAATAATATACAGTGCTATTATTGACGTATCCAATAAATATACAATCAATCGTGTTAGAACCAATTTTCACTTGTTTCAGCTTTGGTACTTCAACATTAGCCAAACACTCCCTACTTTCAAGTGTTTATAAAAAGGAGGATGACATTTTCATAATTCATATGGATTGCATCCATTTTCCATAAAGATATCTTGTTTAGAATATTATTCACAGAAAGCATATCTTTTCCTTACAAGTTCTTGGGCAGGCTCAAACTTATCAACATTGCATTCATCATTTCCTTAAGATTTTAGTTTTTGAGTTCAACAATACCATTCGATTTAGGCGAGTAAGATGTTGTGTTAATGAATGATTCTATGTTCAAAACAATATTC
This sequence comes from Fraxinus sp. D2006-0159, assembly GCA_903798375.1. Lineage (NCBI taxonomy): Eukaryota > Viridiplantae > Streptophyta > Magnoliopsida > Lamiales > Oleaceae > Fraxinus > Fraxinus sp. D2006-0159. The sequence goes on along the minus strand of CAIGRQ010210106.1, from coordinate 6,946 downwards.
TTCAAATGGTGTCTTGTATTCTCCTCCTATATCAGTACGAATGTTTTTTATTCGTTTTCCAAGTTGATTCTCAACTTCTGTCTTATAATATTTAAAAACATTTAAGGCTTCGTATTTACTTAGCAAATACAAATAACAATACTTTGTACAATTATCAATGAAAGTAATAAAATATTTCTTTCCACCTTTAGTTTGAATTAATTCTAAACGTGTCATATTCCTTTGAACTGAATGAAATAGTGTTTTGACCAATTTTGCCTCAACATAAATCTCACATTTATGATTAGAATCAAATTTAAGTGACATGATTAAACTTTGATTCATAAGTTTACCTACGGATTTGTAATTTGCATGTCCTAATTGATTATGCCATAAACAAAACAACTTAAACACAAAAGTAGAATTCAAACTTTATTCATAATATTTTATTTCGATACAATTGTAAGAATGTTCATTTTGAACATTTTATCACATAATTATCCTTTGCCAACATAAATCTCATTTTTTGTCAGATACAAATACATGTTTAAAGCTATTTTTGTTAAGTAGAGACTCAAATACAAGGTTTTTACGAAAGTTCGGTACATGTAGGAAATTATATAGGACGAGTTCTTTGCTGGAAATCATCTTCAAAGTAATCTTCTATTATCCCTCGACCTTTGAACTTGCAAAAATTTTCAAGAAAAATTGTTCTCTGTTTAATTCTTTATAGTTTGAGAATATAGTCTTATCTACACAAATGTAGCGGGTAGCACCAGTATCGACCCATCATTCTCTTAGATTACCAACATTGTTGAATTCATAAACAACCGCAGAGAGATTCATATCTTGTACCCCTTTAGATAGGGTGTCTCTTCCAACCACATTTGGTTGTGTGATCTTCTTAGGCTTTCAACATTCGTTAGAACGATGTCTTGCTTTTCCACAATGGTAGCAACTACCTTTGAACTTATTGGCATTCTTGGAGTTGTCTCTTTTAGATGTATCACCCGAGACTTTACTCTTTTTGTTGATCCTTGAACCAGATTCCACAAAGTTTGCTCCAAGTTGAACAATAGATTTCATTTCGATCTTTTTATTGTCTTCCTCAATCCTCAAATGGACTACCAATTCCTCCAATTTCATTTTCTTACGTGCTTAAGATAATTTTTGAAATTTCTCCATAAAGGTGGGAGTTTCTCGATGATAGCAGCAACTTGGAAAGACTCGTTTAACTCCATTTTCTCCGCATGAACGTCATGGAGTAGAACTTTGCAGTTCTTCCACTTGACTAATGATGGTTTTAGAGTCTATCATCTTATAATCAAGGAACTTTCCGACAATGAACTTCTTCATGTCGGCGTCTTCCCTTTTGTACTTTTCTCCAAAGAATCCCAAAGTTCCTCGGCCAATTTCATAACACTATACATTCCATAAAGTATATTGTCCAATCTATTTAGAATATAGTTCATGTAATGGAAATTCGAGTGCTTCCATACATTTAACGCAATAATCGATTTACGATTTATTTTTCCCTTCTTTTATCGCTAGAGGAGTTTTGATTAAGAACTTTACCAAATTCAAAGTGGTGAAATAAAATATTTTTTGTTGCCATCTCTTGAAGTTCATTCCTCCATTTTTTTTCGATTTTTCCCATGCGGAATTGGAGTATTTTGAAGTGGTATAGTCAAAGGCGAAACCACATTGTTTGTACCATTTGTTGCTTGAATCGAAATAATCTCAACAATATTTATTTATGTTACGTAAACATAAGTTTAAAACAAGTAAAATTCAAGAAAGGAATAGCACAAAGGCCTATTTCAAAAGATGAAAAGAGCAAGTTTTGATCAAACAAAACAACGGAAAGAATTTGTCTTAAGATTGTTAGGGGATATGGTATAATGTTGTTTTGTACGTGGATAACAAAAGGACAAGTTTAATAACGCGAGAACAAAGTTAAATAGAGTAACAACTTAGTATAAACCAAAAGTAGAAATGAAGAAGAAAAATGGATGAAAAGATCCAAGGCAAGTGATAACACTCTTCCCGTAAGATAAATTTTCCCCGCAACGATGCTAACGTAGTAACAACAATTGTCTCACAAGATACAACAGATTACTTCCTTGCAGTACAAGCACTTCAAACTACAAGGCAACTACGAACTTTAATAGAATTTTCTCTCTACAAAGAATGATTTTGAATGCAACGTTTTGGAGAGTTTTGACAAGAATTTTGATGCAAGACTCATGAATATGATTTGGGACGCCTAAATGACGTCGAAAGGTCTAATATATAGAGGTGAAGGGATTGTGGATTGAAAGACACGCTTCGAAACTTAGCACATTTACCAAGGGTCGCAGCCTTTATTGTCGCTCGCTTGTTGCCTGTACGTTGCTCAAGCGCCAAAAGTAGAAAGCATGTCGCTCGCCTGACTGTGGGCTTTCGCTTGAGCGACAGTTATAGGTGCTAAAAATCAATTTTTCCTCCAACTTTGAACCACAATATCTCATTCGTCTGGAATTGATTTTGAGATTCTAAATATACCACGATTATCTACTCGATGAATAGACAAGTTGTCTATTTATTTTCATAATTTGACTATTGGATCAAGTCCAACATTTGGTCAAAATTAACATGAAAGTCACTTTTCACATTTTTCATGATTTTAAACTTAAGGGTGTGTTTGGACTACATTATTTTGGAAGAATGTATTCTGAAATAGTAGATTGATGGAGAATGTGTGATTGAAAAAGAAGGAAAAATTATTGATGTGATGAAAATATTATTTTATTGAAGAATGTGTGGTTAAAAATAGGTAAAAGAATGATAATAAAATTTTTAATGTGTACCAAATAGGGGCTAAATCAATTTCATCATTTTTCAACCAAAATTCCAACATAACCATCTGACTCATAACTAATGTATTGAAGAAAATTTTGATCAATATTGATGGTCTAAAGAATCAAGCTGTTGCATCCATCGTTAATAAATCTTGATCAATCTTTGTTTGTACTCCTGCACTTGCAAGAATCAATCCGTACCTTGTCATGTTTTGAGTCCGTCACATCATCATACAGAGAGATTTTGAGTCCTCCAAAGTTTGTTCGCTTGAGTTGTTAAACCACCTTCAGGAGATGTATCTCAGCCACGCAAACATGACCTATCTTCTTAACTCGAGCCATCGAGCCAAGCTGACGTAGTCGAAACCTCAATACTTTAACAAGGTTGTAGGGAGGGATTTTCGACGATATTGAATAAAAATCTCTTCAAGTGTACAAACTCAATTAAAAACGTAGCCCATCAGCATAAGAGGAGCTCTAAATGCCCAAAACAGGAGGAATAACAAAGGCCCATAATGAAATTTTGTGGGCTTGAGAATATCACCTGTAAATGAGAGTGAAGAAATTTTTTACTTTTGCGAAGTAACCCGAACCCATTTCTCCGTGCTTCGAGAATGTCATTTTTTTTTTCCATTCTTGCAGAATGTTCAATTCTTTCCATTCCTCCTCGTGGGAGTTCCTCTTTGTACAAAGGAGGACCATACAATACTGAAAATTTGAAATCTACAAACTTACATCCCCTACCAAAAATACTTTGGTTGGGTAAATTAATAGTTATGAGGCATCAATCGCAATGGTGAGAGAGAGAAAAAAAAAACGGGAGCTTTTTCGTTTAATTGTTCAATCACTACGGTGAGAAAAAAGGAGCTTTTTCGTTTAATTGTTCATCATGTCCGTATTTTTGCTCATGTACGTTATTAGACAAGAATTTTGCCATGTCGCTCTATATAAGTAGAATAATTTGTTAGACAACTCGGCTTTGGGTATGCCATTTTTTTTATATTTTTTTTTCATCAAAAAAAGAGCATGATCACTTCGGTATACAAATTCAACTATTGTATAAAGTTTTAATCATTCAATTTTTATTTTTATTTTCAAATTTATTTTTTTGTTTTAATTCTTAGCTTTAATAAAAAAAATTTAAAAGTCGTAATTTTATATATAACTTATAATTTATTGGATTAAATTTCATTATAGTAAAGGGGGTGAATTTTAACACTAAAAGGGAGGGGATATATTATTGGTCGACTTTACTTTGAAAACACAATTAGAAATAATATCCTCGTTCTTTAGCTTTCGATGACCATGTTCATAGAAGAAAAATCGACTGAGCTATAAGGATTTTATTTTGAAGTTGTAAAGTGTCAGAAATACTCGTACGAAAGTGGGGTCGACTTTAAGACAACGTTTTAACACGATTCTTTAAAGACTTAGGTGTGTTTGAGCCACATTATTTTGGAATAATGTATTTTGGATTAGTATATTGATGGAGAATGTATGGTTGAAAAAGAAGGAAAAATTATTGATGTGATGGAAAATATTATTTTATTGAAAAATGTATGGTTGAATATGAGTAGAAGAATGAAAATGAAAATTTTAATGTGTACCAAACAGGACTTACTTTCTGAACTTTGATATATTTCTTTGTATTATTTCATTTTTGAATTAAATTAATTATTTTATTGTGTTAATTATGAAATCCATACATAAATCCTGTTTATTTAAATTCATGTGATGTGATTTGTGTGTAGGTGGTAGTTTTCAAGTTTTGTGACCCCGACCTACTAAAATTGGAAAATATCTTATTCTCATGATTAATTTTAGAAATTTGAGTATTGTAAAATTCAAGAACAAAAGTTATATGTCCAGTCCATTGGCTTTTATCATGAGATTTGGGTTCTGGATGATCTTGAAACTCGTTGACAAGAATTTCATCGATCTCCTAAGTTACAGCATAAATTACAAGAGTTTCGGAGAAAGCTATTAATTGCAAGTAATATGTGGTTGAAAATGAGTAGAATATTGAGAATGAAAAAAAAAATGTGGCTCAAACATAGACGAAATAAAAAATGGCCATAGCAAGTCTTATTCTTAAGATTCATTATGCCCTATTATGCATGGCCCAACCGCCCATCCAATAGGGGGGCGTCACTTGTCAATTAGGTAACTCATTATTATGCATAGTGGGCAATTTGATAACTCTACTTGTATATATTTTTGGTTACATAATGGTGTCTATACACTCACGTGAGTGGGGTCCACTCGAATATTTTATTCAAGCGGACCTCACCCCATGTGAGTGTATGGACATCATTATGTACACCAAGCATCACTCTGGGCAATTTGCCCCAGCCAGTTGGGGTGGTTTTCTAGAATGTAAAGTGTTTGGTGGCATATTTATTGGTAAGTACTACCTGATCAATACACGTTGTGTAAGAAGAATATGTCTTGAAATATATACCAGAGCACGTATTCTTCCTTGACATAACCACTTTTAGTGAAAAAAAATATGTCTATAAAATTCTAGTTTGTCCTCGTTTGATGAGTTTAAAAATCTGTTGACCTTGTTTGAGCCCCATTTTATAAAAATTCATTTTTTTTCCTCAAGGATTTTATTTTGAGTCGTGTGGTGTTGAAATTACCTTCATAAAAGAGAGATCACACGACTTTATGACAATGTTTTTTTTTACGTGATTCTTATAGACTTGCTTTCTAAAATTTAATATATATATATATATATATTTGAATTATATTTATTATTTTGTTATTAATTTATTGTGTTAATTATAAAATATATACACAAATCACGTTTTTCTCTGATAATATCAAGAATCAACTCCAACCTTTGCCATTTGTCTTGGTTAATAAGTGTTGGAAAATTTGGTTTTTTTAGTTGGTTTGATCAATATTTGACCAATTATTTTAGTGAATCTCGTAAGTTGGACAAAAGATTTCTTTGGTCGAGTGTGTTCTATTCCCTGAGTAGATTAATGTAATGTATTTATTTTTTCAAAATCAATTTAGGGTGAATGAGAAATTAAGACAAAAAATGACCTTTGAAGTTGAAATAAATTGGAATAAAAAATTGGTGAAAATTTGGAAAATGTCAATCCCATATAAGAAAGCTAGAAGAGTATAAACCACTTTATATTGCTCAAATTTGGGATTTGGATTTGAGCCCCAACGAGTACCAAAGTCTTTGAAGGGGAAATAACATACATGCTAGTAGGTTGAAACAAAGCCCACGCGTGCGTGTCGCCATCATATCGGCTGGCTCGGTACAGTATGGGCTTGGACTTGGGCCAAGTTGATATATATTTTTTGGTAAAATAATATTTGAATAATATTATTTTATTATTATTTAAAATAATAATGTGTTTAATTTATATTATTGTGTCTTTTGGACACAACCTTTCAACTTCTATAGATAGATCCACATACCCCGATTTTCATTCACTTCAAAAATCAATTCTGATTTTAATATTCTTCCAAAATTATTCCTCTTCCAAAATTATTCCTCTTCCCTATATTATTCATATTTTTCAATTTAGCCGCTAAAGTTATTTTCGTGCATTTTAGTGCTCAAATTCAAAAAGAGATAAAAAAAAAGTGAGTAAGTTCGTCGGGTCCTGTAATTTGGAATGCTACTATTATAAGTTGAGATCGTTGGATATGAGTGTCGGAATACCATCGCACCAGTGTGGGGGCATTATCGTCTTAAAAAGAAAGAGTCGAACTCTTGTATCGACAATTAACATTTTATATCGTTCATTTTTGCACGACGTTATTTTACCAAAATCAATTCACAGTGACATCATTATTTACCGACAATAAGAACCTTTGGCTGATGAGCATCTTTTAACCTTTGTTTTATTCTCATTATATTCAAACTCATTTTCAATCATGCATTTTCGTAAATATTTTACACGTAAATAATAATAATAATAATAATAATCTTACATTTTAACTACACATTTTTCAAAAATTTATTGTTACAAAACTTATTTTGATGAAATAATTGACGTCAAACGGGAGCTTAATGTTAGGACTTTGTCGAAAAATTGAATTAAGGACAACTTTTTATTAACTTTTTAAAAAGTAGCAGTATAATAATAAAGACAGTGTGG
>CAIGRQ010210079.1:0-13192 GCA_903798375.1 Fraxinus sp. D2006-0159 | reverse complement strand
TTACTTTGCAATTTATATTGTGCTATATTTATACTTGAATTAAGTTATCAAACATGCATATTTAGTTCTTGTATTATACTTTACATTTATATCGTGTGTATTGAATTATTTTGAGACTAAGTGTTGAAAAAGTCTCAAAAACCAATTCACCCCCCTTTTGCTTAGTTATTCTTGGGTTATCAGCATCCAACGGCCACAACCATTCCACATGGCATCATCTCAACCTTCAAAGTAAATAACTAAAGTCGCACTTTAGTGAAAACGGGAGAATACACAATGGAAATGGGTTGCCAGGTTTCATTCAGAATCTGGATTGGACTCTAGAGCATTTGTGTTGCATCATAGGGCCATTAATTTAATTTCTAGTTTGAGCTACATCATTGGGTCCAAAATTGTTAAGCAACCAATATTTAACAATCTCCACCTTACTTGACATTTTGAGTTTCATAGCAAATTGGAGGTTAACTCATCTTTCAGTTTCATTTGCTCTAATGCAAAAACATTAGCTAGAAATAACACTCAGAAGATTCAAACAATCCCTAAATTTATACAAAGGAAGTATTTTCATTCCCATGTCTACTGGATTACATTTAATAGAAACATTTTCAATTTTCATGATCTCCTTATCTAAGATATCTCTTATAAAATAAAATTTAACAATCCATATGTTTAGTTCTGTTATGAAAAAATGGGATTTCTACTAAAATGTATAGCAGATTGACTATCTGAAAAATATAACAGCATTATTACTAGAAAATCCAATTTCATCCAACAAGTTTTTCAACCAAATACCTTCATTTACATCATTAGTTGGTGCAATATATTCAGCCTCTATTGAATAGACGGTTACAATCGTTTGAAACTATGATTTCTAGCTTATGCAGGTATCATTTAAAGTAAAAACATATGCACAAGTTGATTTCCTATTATCACAGTTTCAAGCAACGTCTGAATCTACAATGCTTTTCAGTTTAATTCCAGTTTTACTTTTTTTCCTTTTAAGTAGATTAACAACCATTTCATGGCTTCGCACTATATTCACCAGGATTACTCATATGTCTACTTAAAACACTTATATCAAAGGCAAGATCAGGTCTGATACAGACTATTATATACATAACAGAGCCAGTAGCATTTGCATAAGGGACCTTCTCCATCCTATTCTTCTCTATTTCAATTTTAGGACGTTGTTCTACTCAAAATTCAAAGTGATATCTTTAACATTTTCCATAGAAAATCTACATAGTATTTTTGAAATATAAGACTGTTGAGTAAAAATCTATTTATGATCACTTTGATTCCTTCTAATTTTTATTCCTAGAATACTTTTAACTTCTCCTAAGTCTTTCATGTCAAATTTATGTTTTAACTTTTGCTTAATGATGTTAATTTCAGTCATATCACACCCAGCAAGTAACATATCATCATCATATAGTAAAATATAATAAGAATTATGATATTCATTACCCTTATAGTAAAAACATGGATCATATTCACTTCTATTAAAATCAATACCTTTTATGAAAGTATCAAATCTAATGTACCATTATCTAGGTGCTTGTTTTAATCCATAAAGTGATTTTTTCAAAAGACACACACACAGTTTTTAACCAGCAAGTAACATATCATCAACATAAAGCAAGAAATAATAAGAATTTGGACCTCCTTTGCCTTTATAATAAAAACATGGATCATATTCACTTCTATTGAAATCAAGTCCTTTTATAAACGTATCAAACATGATATACCATTGCTTGGGGGCTTGTTTCAAGCGATAAAATGTTTTTTTTGTAAAAGACACATAGTTTTGTTTTCCTTTTTGTTCAAAACTTTTTAGTTGAGACATATAAATTTTGTTATTCAAGTTTTCATGCAAAAAGGCAGTTTTAACATCTAATTGTTCTAATTCAAAATCAAATTGTGAAATAAGAGAAAACAAAACTCTTATAGAGGTGTATATGACTGGATGAGAGAAAACTTCATTGTAGTCAATTCCCTCTCTTTGGTTAAAGCCCTTAGAAACTAATTTGACCTTAAACCTTACATTTTCACCTTTTGAATCACCTTATTTTATGTTATAGACCCTTTAGCAATCAATAACACTTTCCCCTTTGGGTTTATTCACTAAGATCCAAGTCTTATTTTTAATTAATGAAAGCATTTCATCTTTCATTGCAGCAAGCCATAAACTTGCATGTTTTCCCTCAATGGCCTCTTCATATGAATTAGGTTCAATATCCAAAAAATTCTGAACATTCAAAGTTGAGACAAAATTAGAATTATTATATCTTCATGGTGGTCTTATTTCTCATCTCATTCTATCCCTTACAAGGTGATAATCTCCTAAAGGATTTTCAAGTTGATCAAGTTAGGATTCATTAATAGGTTCTAGCTCAATTTCAGGTTTAGGTTCATTATTTAGTTCCTAAACAAGATCCATCTCAAACTGATCATCATTTCCAGACTTTAAGTCTTTTTGAAAAAGTTCAAATCCCATTACAGTTTTGTTTTGATCAATTTCAGTTGTTGCTTCTTCTGTTTCTTTAATGCAAGGCATATCTAACTCATCAAAGATAACATTCATGCTTATTATAACCATATATCCCCCCTTGTGCTTTCAACCAAACCCTATAGCCTTTAAAACCTTCATCATAACCTATGAAAATACCCTTAACAGATTTGAGTTCAAGTTTCCCTTCATTTTGATGTACATAGGCAGCACAACCAAAGATTTTTAGTTTAGAATAATCAACAGAATAACCATTCCAAACATGATCAGGTGTATCCTATTTTAAGAATTTAGTAGGATACTTATTTGTAAGAAAAAAGACAGTTTTAACAGCTTCTCTCCAAAATAATTTTGGAAGGCATGAACTTATCAGCATACATCTAACATTTTCTAACAATGTCCTATTCATTCTTTCTGCAGGCCCATTTTGTTGTAGGGTACAGGTTACAGTCCTATGTCTAAGGATTCCATTAGTTTTACAGAAATTATCAAATTCTTTATTGCAAAACTAAAGGCCATTATCACTTCTAAGTGCTTTAACACTTTTATTAACTTGATTTTCAATAAGAGTTTTTCATTCTACAAAATGTCTGAAGATGCCAGATTTCTTTTTCAAAAGAATGACCCAACTTTTCTTTGAAAAATCATTATCAATGAGCAATAAGTATTTAAAACCAGAATAAGTGTAAGCAGTAGCTGGTCCCCACAAATCAACATACAAATAATCAAGAATGGATTTTAATTTATGAATGCATGTAGCAAAAGGCAATTTCTTTTGAATCCCATAAATGCAATGTTCACAAAATGACATTTCTATCCTTTCATTACCCAAAAGACATTGTTTCTTAAGAATGTACAAATTTTTAGTATATTCAAGTCTTTTGTGCTTAAGTTCAAATTTTTTAGTCTGGGAGACTGTTGCAGCAAGGGTTTTATTTTGTCAAGGTAAATATTTCAAAGTATAAATCCTATTAGATTTTTCAACATAAGTGACTTTTACAAAATCCTTTTGAAGTATTAAAATACATTTATTTATGGTGGTATTAAAACATTCGTCATCAAAAGTACCTAAAGAGATTAAATCCCTCTTTAGATCTGGAATGTATCCGATCTTATTCAAAATCAGAACATTCCCATTTTCTAGTTTTAAAATAGTTTCACTAATTCCTTTTATTTTGCAAGAGAAGTCATTTCCCAATATTATCTGCCCTCCATTTATTTCAAGAAAATCAATGAAATATTCTTTATAAGGTGTCACACGAACAGTACACCGTGAATCAAGAATCAATTCAGTTTTAGCCGATGATTGACAATTTATATAAACCTATACATTAGAGGCTGTAGCTTCTTCATAAGCTATAGCAACTCTACCTTCAACTTTATTAGCATTTTTCAAATCATCAATTCTCTTGTTACAATCTTTTATAAAATGACCCAATTTCCACAAAAGTAACATTTCTTTCCTTTAGCCTTATTATTATTCTTATTGAATTTAGTTTACCCCTTTTCAAATTTTCAGAGTATTCTTTATGTTTTTCAAAAAAATTGTTTAAAGGATTGTTATTGTTTCTTTGGAAAGAATTATTTCCTTTCACATTGTAACCAACTCCACTTGAGAATGTTTTTAACTCACTTTTAAATTCAAATTCCTTATTCATTAATGAAGAAACAATAACATCAACTGTAACAGAAGTTCTTCCATATTCTAAGGCATTTTTCAAATCTTTATATTTTTCAGGTAAGGATGATATAAGGCTACAGAAATTTTATCATTAGAAAGTTTTTCACCACTATTGTTGAGATCTTGAGAAAGTTTATTAAATCTATCAAGATTAGTTTCAAGATCACAGTTGGGATCAAACTTAAAGCTAAAGAATTGTTTCCACAAGTAACATTTATTGGGAAGAGTTTTAGTATTATACAGAGATTCAAGTGTAGTCATATTTCTGCTGTAGTAATAGTGTTGCCTACTTCTTAAATTTGTTTCAAGGTCACAATTGGAGTGAAATTAAAAATTGAAAAAATGTTTCCACAAGTAACATTTATTGGGAAGCATCTTAGTTTAGTAAAGAGATTCAAGCTTTGCCCAAATCTCAACTGTAGTCTCAGTCTCTCCTACTTCTCTAATGACACTATCAGATAAATGCAAAAAAATAGTGCTCCATATAGTTTCATCTTGTTCAATTCTTTTATTCTCAACCACTTCTTCCCCCCAAAAATTCATCAAGGGCTTTAACACATCTAAACGTATTAATAGAGCTTTCATTTTCTTATTCCAAAGAGTAAAGTCTCCTTTTTCCATTCCAGATATCAACATCAACTTTGGTACTACCAATTTTAAACTCGAAAAATAGTGAATGCTCAATAGTTTTAAAGCAAAGCAAAGTCTCATGTACCAAAAAAAGAGAGTAACAAACAAACTAATGTACACATGGAGTGTTAAGGTGTACAAAAAATCTAATTTCACACAAACGTACACAGTTAAAGAATTAGAGAAGCAGATAACACAAATAATATAATATGCAACTTTCGAAAATAAGAGCTCAAAGTAATCTTGAAGAAACCGTTAATCCCAGTCCCCTCAAATTCTAGGATTTTCGAAAGAAATCCTAGACAAAGGAAGATTCGAAAGGGTTTCAACCAAGAGATCCATGAAATCTAAAGATCGAAAAAAAAAAATACAAGAGATAGGGTTAGAAACTCGTTACCAAATGTCTCGATCAACAATGTAAAATAGTGAATACCATAACTATTTTACATTCTCCAAAAAATAGGGACCCAACCTTTTTCCAATACAAATCCTTAAAGATCTATGGTTCCATTCATCAAGAACACCAGAAAATACTAGATCGATGGATTTTATGAAGATCGAAGTGCTCTAATACCACTATTGGTATTAGACAGGCCCCAAATACACTAAGTATTATGGAATATTAAAGAAATCAAGAGATTTTTCGCCCTTAGAACTGGATGTTCACCTAGATTAGGGCTAATCATCCGTTAATTATACACTGAAGTGATTACTGCTCCAATCCAATAGAAACTAGCAATAATCAATACAAGTTTCATAACACAAAAATCCACAAAGGATTATGCCCTCAGATCCAATAGTTTTCTCTCAAGAAGCTTTCAAACATATTACACAAAGTAATCAAAGGTTACTGCTCACAACAAAGAACAGACTCACCACAACCACACCTTAATCGATACTAGATCTTACCAAGAACATCTAGAATCAAAGATTACAAGGCAAAAATCAAAGGTTTGAAGAGAGAATGCAGATATAATACATAGAGAGCAGAATAGAGAAAACTCTAAGAATAATCTCGAAGCACCCACGCAAAATGAAAGGTCAAGCCAATAGTGTAAACAATCAGAAGCATCCAACATCTATAGCCATTCCACATAGCATCATCTCAGCCTTCAAAGTAAATAACTAAAGTCTCACTTCTATTAAAACGCGAGAATAGACAATGGAAATGGGATGTCGAGTTGCATTCAGAATTTGGGCTGCATTATAGGGCCATTAATTGAATTTCCAGGGCTACATCATTGGGCCCAAAATTGTTAAGCAACCAATATTTAACAAGACTGTCAATCTTTGGACACTATCATGTCTCAATTTAAGTAAGGTATAACTAAACTTTTTATATCATATAAAAGGAGATTGTTAAAGGAAATTTGATAGGATTTCCTCATGAATATAAACCAAATTTTGATGAAAACAAACTTCCTTTAATTGCAAATGAAATTGCCTGAGTGAGACCATATCTATGGATTCCATTCAGAAATTGAAATATTCACTATTGACAATATCTAGAAAATCATTGTCAAGTTTGAAGTTTCTTCCATTAAGACGTTATTCTAACTATTTAATTGTATTTTAAATATCGTACACGAGTTTTCTTGACTTGAAACAACGTGCAAAAATAGAAAATCCAATCAGGCATCATCAGACAAGTTTATATTTAGAAAACTATAAACTATGTCTGGTGGGTTAAATCACATTTTTGTTTGGAACTGAGCCCAAAACGAATTTACTTAGGTTCGTTACTTTGTTGTTTTAATAGTGTAAATGACACATCTCAAATTTACTCGCTCGACTCAAATTAATAAGATTGTTAGTCAGTGTTGTTCCTAATCATTCTTTGTACATTTAAACATTTCATGTATTTTTCATCTCGCTAATAGGACGATAGGAGTTTTAACAAAACTATTATAGCAGAATGTGACTCTTTCTTTACTAACCGCTATATGTCAATATGAAAGACAAACTAGAAAAGGTAAATAAAAAAGGAAGAAATATATATTCGTTCTCTTAACATCTTTTAGCAATCAATTTTGAGAATAATTTATTAACGGGTTTCATGAGAAAAATAAATGTAATTTAACATTTAAGAGCAGTANGACTCTTTCTTTACTAACCGCTATATGTCAATATGAAAGACAAACTAGAAAAGGTAAATAAAAAAGGAAGAAATATATATTCGTTCTATTAACATCTTTTAACAACCAACTTTGAAAATAATTTATTCACGAGTTTCGTGGGAAAGATGAGCCCAAAACGAATTGTTAACCAGTATTGTTCTTAATAGTTCATTTTACTTTGTTGTTTTCATAATATCATTAATGTAATTGAACAAAAACTTAGGAGTCAGGTTTTAACCTCATTTGTACTATCATTAATATAGTAATACAAATGTACATGTCACTAATATGTTAAAAAGAATAATTCATGGAGAAACTAAAATATATAGACAAACCTGATATTGATATTTTTCTCCAAAAAAAAAAAAAATATATTAACCATGTATTTTATGGGACATACAACTAATTTTATCAAAATCTAGTAAAAATATGATTTTTAATCAAACCAAATGGGGCTTAATTTCATTATTCACATAGAATATTACATAGATTGACCAAATTGGGAACAGCCAAAAACTTTGTTAATTAATTGGATAAGACGCCCTTCAAAAGCCGTAAATCTTGCTTGAATAGAAAATCACACGAAAGAAACCGTCAATACCAAATGACGAAAATGATTGTAACTATGTGAAAAAAAAAAAAGAAAAAAAAAAAGAGTCAATTAATTGAATGCAAAAGGTATAGAAAAGGCATGCGAGTTACAAGTGACCGCATTCCTAGTATGTAAGTAAAAAATTGTTGAAATTAGGTATATAGATCATACAAATTATGTAGGTAAAAAATTGTTTGATCATCTTAAATTACTATTTAAATTTTGTCAAACATGCATTGACTTTTTAAGAAAAAAGCCAAAGAATAAGCACAATCCATATAGAGTGTCGACTGAAGTGCAAAGATTCAGGAAAAAGACATATATTGGACGGTTTTCATGCACTTGACTACTCAAGTCTTGGACGATCTACTTGTACATGTTGATTGATTAATGACAAGATCTGTATCGAATTTGAATTGATTTTTCTTGAACTAGGTTAACTAGCCCATGTTTAGAGATTTCTTATTTTTCAAAATTCATTTCTTCACAAATTCAATTTTAATCATACATTTTTTTAATAAAATAATTTTATACGTAAAATCATAACTTTTCATATTTTCTAATCATATATTCTTTAAAAAATATTGATCTACTCTAACAGAACCGAAAGAGGGTAAAAGTAAAAATGGTCAAAAATTGAAGGGGTAAAAGAGTAAATAGAGGTTACAAAAGAAAATGGAGAGGGTGATTATATCGCAAACACCATTTTTATTAGTTTACACCACATTTTAATTGTAGTTAAACTTGTTAATCTTATTCGTTTTAGCAATTATTTACTTAATTTTTTTCATCGATTCCTAATCTTCATTCTCCATTAATTTGTACATTTCATCATTGATGGTGATTTATATCAAAATATTTTTTTTTCTATGATTTGAAATGAGGGAAAGATATATTTTTGTACTTTTTAATTTATTCATTTTTAAAATATGATGGAAAAATAAGTTGTTATACGCAATTTTAAAAGATTTTTTGGATTTAAACTATTATTAAATACAAAATGTGTTAACCAATGAAAATCTGAGGATAAAAATACCATGAAAAAATGTTAGGGGCATATTTGTTATAATGACTAAAAATTGAGTACCTTAAATGTAGTATAGCCCTCGTTTGGTTCGAATTATAATTTAGATTTTAATTTAAGTCAAAGTCAACAATTAATTTTGACTACATATTTTATGGGATCAACAATATATTTCATTAACTTTTATCAAAATTTAATAAAAAATTGAGTTTAATAACTATGAAAAAGGGCATAATATAGTGTCATAATATGTGATCATCACGTACCTTCAATTGTTGTGTTTTAATATTTAACTAATGCATTATTTTAGTTCAAAAGCACCTATGAAACTATTTGAGTTGAACACTAACTAAACAGTTTAGCCATCTTTTGTCAAAATTTCAAGTGATTTATAAAGATTAATAGTAGTAAATCTTAAGAAATGTGTGGACAATAACAGAGTAAAAATTACGTGGTTAAAATTACAAATCGTACTAGACTAAATTTATAACAATTTTGCCACTTTGACAAAAAAATTGTAATTGATGCAGCGACATAATTCCACTTAGCAACATATAATTTAATGAGGATGTTAACTGTGTTTAAAATAATTTACCGATAAAATGTCATATGACATTATATCAAGGATTGTGTCAATTATTATATTATTGTAGCATGATTGAATTTATAAACGCGCTATCAATTGATTGCAAAAAATAAATTGTCGTAGACTGAATTTACATAAATGTTTTGTATGTTGACTATTAAAAACAAACAGCAAATCCATTTGTACAGAAATGGATTTGCCAAAAATTCAATAGATCACTCACATGGGGGTGGGCCCTGTGTAAGTAAAATATTGGAAAACCCCCCCTCCCCCCACTCCCCTTCTGTTGGATTTCTGTGGATTCTGCATCTTTACGTTAAGCAGAATTCAAAAACAAGTTCTATAGAATCGTACAAGCAGGATTAGCGTGTTATTTGGATCAAGTTGGAATTTAATCCATTCGTTTCTTATCAACTGAAACCACTTAAAAAATATTCCATAATTTAGTTAAAGATTGAAGTGCAACAAAAATTTTAATAGAAAATCTTTTCAATAATAAATTCATGTCCTACTATATGTTCGTAACTGAAGAGCATTTTAGAACCACAAAAATAAATGAAATGTTAGAATTCAAATATGAACCGAATTTTTTGTTGAAGTAATTGATGAATTCTAATTGAAGTACACGTACAGAAGAATTTAGTTTAGAATGTTATTAGAGTCATATGTCAAGTTGAAGTTCTATTTTCGAAACCATTTGGGAGTTGAAAATTGATATTGAATTTGAAGAAGAGTTCGGAATGGAGAAAAACAACTTGGAGCGAAAAAATAAAAAAAATAAAAGTAAACAGAACACCTGGCGCCGGGGATGGGGCGCAGCTGCACGACGCCCCCATCAGGTTTTTTGCCAGGGCACCACGGTACCTCGCGTTTTTCTCTCCTTTTTCATTTTGGAATCATTTTTTTGACATCCTACTTCATCAACAACTATACTAGAAGAGTTAAGACGTCCCCTACATGTTCCTTATAAATATTAGGTTTTTCAATACAATTATATAGTATGAGAAAAGTAATTATTAGCTTTTAGGATCATTGTAATATTTCTCCATTTTCATTATTTGTGGTGCAAGAAAATCTCTTAATTCATCTTCCATATTTTCTTGTCTTCTTTTATTTTTTTGTTTGCGATCATATACATCATATTTTGTTATATAACTTAACACCTCAATTCGGTAGTTGGTTTCATATCAAGTGATATCGAGCGATACGTGAACCTTGAATTACCAGCAATCAGTATCAGATATTCCAGACATAGTTACCATAACATAAAAATGAAATTTTGATAACAAAAATCTCCCTTTAATTGCAAATGAAATTTCTTCCTGAGACTATAACATTCCATTCAGAAATTGAAACATTCAATGTTGACAATATTCCGAAAAAAGTTGTTTAAAGTTTGAAGTTTCTTTAATCAAAACGATATGTTAACTATGTAATTGTGTTTTAAATACCGTACACGAGTTTTATTTATTTGAAACTACGCAAAAATAGTCCAACATTTCTGCTAAAGTAGGAAAACATAACCCAATTAGGCATCGCCAGACAAGTGTGTATATCTATATATAGACAATTACATGTTTTTTACTTGTGCTTTTAGCAAGGAAAATGTTGAAATCAAAGAATCCTATATGTTAAGAGATAGAATCTCACGTCGAATAAAGATAAAAACATAGACTAATTTATAAAGGATTTGTGTTACTCCTCTTAATAAGGTTAACCTGTTAAGATGAAACCTCAATTCTTAACATGGTATCAGATTTCGTTAAACTCCAACGAGCGATTCGATTAAGACTCAAAAAAATTGTGTACACGGATTTTAAGATTGTTTTGCTCAAACGAGCTACCATCTTGTGGGGACATATTAATGGATAGAATCTCACATCTAATAAAGATGAAAATATAGATCAATTTATAAAGGGTTTGAGTTACTCCTCTTAATAATGTTGATCTTTTAAGATAGAACCTCCAATTCTTAACACTATATGTATCAAAGAAGTGTATATAGTAAGAAAATTATGGTCATTGGGCAAGATCACATTTTTGTTCAGAACTAAGATCAAAATGAGGTTAATATTGTATTTAGATATGCTACTTTGCTGTTTTTGCAGTACCAGATGACACATGTCAAGTTTACTCGACTTAGATCAATAAGATTGTTAGTCAATGTTGTTCCTAGTCAAGTTCATTTTACTTCGTTGTTTTTATAATTTCATTTATGTAATTGAACGAAAAACTAATCTTGAACTTTTGAGTCAGGTTTTCAATTTCATTTGTACTATCATTATATAGAGATACAAATGTATATATCACTAATATGATGAAACAGAATAATTCATCGAGAAACTAAAATATATAGACAAACTTGATATTGATATTTTTCTTAAATTCATTTTAAATCACATTTTATGGACCTACAAATTTTATCAATTTCTCAATCAAGATTTTATCAAATTCTACTAAAAATATGATTTTTAGTGATACCAAATTGAGGCATAGTCTCATTGATCCATGTAGAATATATATGGACTTACCAAATTTGGAACAAACAAAAAACTTTTGTGGAATTTATACCCACCCCTACTTTTGAACTTATCAATTCAAAAATAAAGTATAAGATTTTTTGACCTTATTTGAGTCATCTTTTTTCTCCTTAAAATGAAAAATATGACCGTTATCCATCACATCAATATTTAAATTCAAATTCTATCTCTTGTGCAGGCCTCAATAACGATTATATTTCAAAAATCACGTGTATCTCACTCCGCCCGCCCGCCCGCCCACCAAGACTTATATTGGATGATTTTGGGGAACTTCACTACTCTAGTTTGTTTATCTACTTGCACATGTTGATGATTAATGAAAAATGTGTATCAAATTAGAATGGATAGTCTTGAACTTGGTTAATTGGCCCATGTTTAGATCCTTAGTTGCCAATAACTGATCTGTCAGATGCTGATAATTCCATGAAAGTCGGAATTATCTCTCAAAAGTGTAAGTAGATATTTGGTATAAATTTTTTAAAATTCATTTTTTAACAAATTCATTTTTAATCATGCATTTTTTTAATAAAATAATTTTGTACGTAAACTCATAATTTTTCCTATTTTTTTATCGTACATTCTTTAGAAAATTCATTTTTCATAAAATTTATTCTTAAAAAATCTGTATTAAACAAACCCTGAGGATAAAAGTAAAATTGGTCAAAACTTGAAGGACGGAAGAGTAAATGGAGGTTATTAAAGAAAATGGAGAGGATATTTGTATTGCCTCTCCAATTTGTATTAGTTACATCATATTTTAATTCCAATTATGCTCTTTAATCTTTGTTCATTGTACAATTATTTTCTTAATTTTTTTTTTTCCGTCGAATTCTTATTTTCAATCTTTCATTAATTAGTACATCTCATTTTTTATTTATGCCAAAATAATTTGTTTATATATTTTGAAATGAGGGAAAAATATATTTTCTTACATTTTAATTAATTTATTTGTTTAAAATAAGATGGATTATACGCTATTTTAATGTGCTTTTTGGACATAAACTATTGTTAAATACAAAATGTGCTAATTAATGAAAATTTTGATGATAAGAATATTATGAAAGATCGTTAAGAATATAATTGTTATAATGAGTAAAAATTAAAAATAGGGTGCAACAAATAAAACTTTTGATTTGAATATAATTATTCAAATGGTTGAAAGGAGATGACAAGGTGGGGGGCCGCGAGGATGAAAACAAGAAATATGTTCAATCAATCCCTCTTAATAGGTAGTCTGGGAATTTAAGACTTTTGAGTCACTACCCACACTTCTATCCCTATCCCTACACCTACCACCCGTACTTTGAGCCATCTCTCCTCTTTTTACGATTCTATATAGAGCCACCTCCATCGATCCACTACGTCTGATTTTTTTATGATTCCGCGAGGATGAAAACAAGAAATATGTTCAATCAATCCCTCTCAATAGACAGACCGGGAATGTAAGACTTGTTGACTCACTACCCATACTCCTATCCCTATCCCTACACCTACCACCCATACTTCGAGCCAT
>CAIGRQ010210026.1:0-20401 GCA_903798375.1 Fraxinus sp. D2006-0159 | reverse complement strand
TCTCTCCTAAGATTTTGTATTTAAGCTAAAATTATATCTTTGTCGTTTGTTTGTTTGATGATTATTGAATGAAAATTTGTCAAATCCTGTCCAACTTTCAGTATTCTATGATATAAATACAAACTTTGATTTTTGAACTCATAATTATTCTTAACTTGACATTTCATGTATGATTGATAAGTTACACCATATATGATACTCCAAATTTGTGTAAATCAGTGTAATTGCACTTCTCTTCTCTTCGTCTTGTCCCAAACTGTTCATAAGGGAGTTAGGTGCTTATAGTTCCTTTGTCTTCTTGTTTGCTTATACAAACCGAAATCTGAATATTTGAATCTTGAAAGATGCATTTTTCCATTATTCAAGTATATGGATATACTCGGAGACAGAAGGTACATGGCAATAAGATCGAGGTCGACACAACATGCTAAGTCTGCATATCATACCCACGACTCACTCACGTTCACCTTCACCATATGCTCTCGTTTGACAACCATTAAACAATTTTTTTTTCTCAAATTCATTTTCAATCGCATTCTCGTAATAAAATATTTTGAACGTAAATAAAAAAATCATACTTCCAAACTACACATTCTTCAAAAAATTACTATTTCAAAACCCGTTTTCCTCTAAACAAGGCCTAATGACCAAACATTTGGTAATGACTAGAATTTGGAGTTTTTTAAACTTTTAGTGAAAAATTATTAAAATTAGACTTGGACCCTGTTCGGTACAACTTAAAATTCAATTAAAATTAAAAATATACTCATTATTGGATCCAACTCGTCAAATAAAAACCAACAATAACGACTAATTTTTCAATTTTAATTCGAATTTAATCTCAACCGAACACGCCCTTGGTAATTGTCTTGGTTTTTGCATCATGTACGCTTCAACTAATATATCGTGTCCATTCCGAACTTGTATTAAATGCCAACACTCCTCTAACACTTTATCATGACCATTTTTTTTCTTTATAAAAAATATCATATATTTTTAGCTCAAAATTATTATTAAGCTCTTATTTCTACCCCATTTTTCAACAATACATTTTTCTCAAAATTTATTTTCAACCATACATTCTCTTCTAAAACTCCTTTCTACTTTTCAACCATACATTTTTCAAAAAATCATAATTTCAAAATTCATTTTTACCAAATAATGACGACCAAATAAGAGCTAAATAACAAATAGGTACTCGTATTTAAAAAAAAAAAAATCCAACAAATTTTTTTTTTAACAAATATAAAACTAAATTTATATTAAATAAATAATTTAATTAGTGTCATCATATTTTTTGAAAAACCAGTCTATCGGTGCTTCACAAGTCCTAGTCAATGAAACTATATAGATTTCGGCTGTGATATCCAAACAATTAGTAGCATATGCTCACAAGATTACTCACTTTTTGAGTGATATTTACAGTGGTGAAAGGGTGAATAAATCAAGTTCCAACTTGCACTTGAATATACAGAATTAAATCGTAACGGATAAATCTTTCAGCTGCACCCACCCGTAGGCGCATCTATCACGGATTTTCTGCACTGTGGATGCTGCCAATTCAGCCACAGGACGCACCTTAGCGAGCTCTTTCTCAACTGTTAATCTATTATTACCCTCAATCTGAAAAGTGGAAGCAACTTTTAATCGATGAATCGGTTTTCTAATAAACACAGAAAATGCCAGATGAAAAGAAAGTATAACCTTGTCAATACAGCGGACGGTATCAAGAATGTTGCAGAAATAAGTTAGTTGTCTGTACAAATCGGATTCCGTGTACTAATAACAGTAATCATACAGAAAAATCATTAGTGGAAGGGAACGTAAAGAATGGAGATAGGGAAGGCAGCAGGATTGAGGTACCCACCTTCCTCAAAAGATGTCCGTTACAGCGGGGATAGTTTGGACAAACAGTTCCTCTGTCTGAGTCCCCAAGTACTCGCAGATTCAGACTACGAGTAGAATAATTGCAAGTCTCGTCATCGCACTGTCAGTGAATATGATTCAGCACTAAAATCTAATTGTTGAAGATTTACAAATCAAGCTGCAGCAGATGCAAGTAAAAGGTTTACAAATGCAAGTGCATACCATCATTAGGCCCTGGTAATATTTTGACACGAACCGTTCAACTTGCCGTTTTACCTGATGAACATGCACAATTAACTAAAAAAGGGACGGATAAACAGTACATCACTTGATAATGGATATTTCAGAAATTGTATTTTAGTTTTGCTGTTTAACATGAGATAACGTTCGCTTAACAGAATCTGTATAACACAGGAGAATTAATAAGCCAAATACATTGAGGGGAAAAAAAAAACAAATCAAGAAACTCAAGGACTTCTTGTTCAAACTTAATGCAGCAGTTATCTAGGGAAATAGCAAAAGTTCTGCTAGGTGATGTAGCGAACCTTCAAATTTGTGAGAGACGCATTTCATTGATAAATAGCCTTATTGAATGATGTATAAAACTTTGTTGTGTTTGCCACTAGTATAAAAAATCTACCAAGAAAAGGCTATATAGAAAACTTAATTTGCATCTTGATTTTAGGAACTTTAGGAAAGAGAGAGATAAATAAAAGCTTATAAGCCAGCCTTTAATCTATTGTGCCAAAAATAGAAAAAGGTTCAAACAACAGATTCCTTCTCCTTAATGTACGGTCTCGAGATCTTTCAAAATGGCATATATATCACATTTACCTGGTTAGCTATCAGAGAAGGAGACATTCTTCCTCCATCACCTTCCTCTGGGCATTTTGGACAGCGCAATTTTAACCAAAAATTACTAGCAGATCCGGCTTGTGCGTCTGCTGGATTTTGAGCAATTAAAGCACATATAGAGCTAAAAATAGGTGGGCAATTAAAGGTACTCGAGCAGCTTGGGCATGACAAAATTAAAGGTTCACAACCACGATATCTGCAATTCAGACATCAAAAGCATAAATCCAATAATTATCAATCCCAAGCAATACATATTTCTTTACCCATACAGAGATGGAATCAACGATGCGAGATGGTGCTTAAATTTTTTCAGCAAAAATTTGAAGGGAATAAAAACTGGCCACACGCCCTCCAGAGTAGATGGTTAAAAAAATACAAGAAACTGAAACAAATAAGAAAAAAAAGGATAAACAAAAACCAAAGAATCTAAAGCACAAAAGAATTTTTACAACATTATGACAGAGATAGCAGAAAACAAAATGTCTGAGATGGTCATCGAATATGAAGGACTTATTCTTAATTTTTTTGTTGATTCAAGAAATAAATTTCTCTTCATTCTGGGAACTTCGACATCATTATGCTATGCGATGAACAATAATCAACTAAAAAATTCAGATGTCAAGGAGGATCCTTGACACATTTGTCAATTTAGTAGGCATCTTGTAAGAAAAAGGAACATAATTTTTATCAAGATAATGAGTACCTCTCCTCGTCATTTAACGCACACAAAAGCAAGCTCGAAGGATCATTGCTGATAGATTCACTTGATTTATTCTGGAACTGAGATATTTAGATATTAAACATGTCAGTCAAGCATATGAAACAAACAGATTTCAGCGTGTGGTGTGCTTGAAAAAGAGAGATGATGGTTACCTTTGATGAGTCAAGACCTAAACAATCAGCCAAGCGTGCTGGACTTGTTCCCTGAATTGATGCACATAGACGTGATACCACAGGATGAATCTGCATAATATTGGTGAAAGTACTGAACAAGCTGGTAGCTAACAACGTGATTTATAGAAAACCAGCAACGGTTTCTGATATGCCAAGGGTCAAATAAGTAAAAAAAAAAAAAGGACCTGTTGTGCCAGGTAGTAATCAATATCAATTATCCAATTTCCATTGTCTTTTTTCAGTTCATCAGGATGTCTAGCCCGCTGGGCAATTCCTAGAGAGGCACTAGAACCATTCCCCTACAAATTTTCGAGAAAAAAGTTTTCTTTAATACAGTAGTATATATATCATCATAAGACATTAGCATTCATCGGCATCAAAAGTGACAAGAAGAGAGAAAGATAAGAAAGATAGAAGCAGTAAGTGTTTGACCTGCTCACAACAAATGATATAAGGTACTGTATCTCCAGCAGAACAACCGGTGATGTATCCATTTTTCTTCAATCTGAGTGCTACCTAAGGAACCGAGATGCACAAACTGTTAAATCAAGGGCAGAAATATATGATAGGAATCATTTATTATTTTATTACTTACTTCAACATGAGGTTGATTTCTAGCATCTGGATAAGCTTCAGGTGATTTTGTTAGTGACTTTGTGATCACATATTTTTCCAGTGGTATTTGTCCATTCCTCATTTCCTCTTGTACCTGCAATTGATTCGCACACCTTTACCCATAAATTTTTTTATCATCAAGCCACGCTGAAAGTCTTTCCCAAGCACAAACTGTTGGATAAGTTTTCCACCATGTCAATGAGAGCAGGTTCAAATTTCCCTCTCTCAACATGAGTATTGAGAAAAATGAAATGTCACCCAAAGAATAAGTATGAAGGTCCAAAGAACAACTGGAGCAGATTGTTAAGCAAGCAGACATTCTAGTTAAGCATGAGCGTTGCTCCAACAGTAACCACCTACACTGCCAAGTCATGGGTAAGGATCCTAATCCTAGGCACCTTTACGGTGGTACTTAGCTGATACTCGACAAATCATTTATAATGGCAACAATTTTGTACAAACCATTCAATATGATAGTGTGCCTGTCTGGCATGGAAATTTGAAAAGCCAGGAATTGTCCAACTTGTATGGATTTATTGAGGCTTATGCTGTTTGTCCTAGAACAATTACTTGACCTTTCTTACCCTATAGGAATCATAATAATACTTTACTTTCCCAACTGGTAAATTAGTAGGGGTGTATTTATAGTGAAGAATTGATTTTTGTGCACAATTTGGGTTACAAGATTATACCACTAAGGGGCTACTTGTTTGAGAAAAAGGCCAGTCCTTTCAAGGTCTTTGTGTGAAACAGTATAAAAACTCTGCCTATCATGGGAAAGGATTCTACTCCAAGACACCTTTATGGTCAATGTACTTACCAGACACTCAACAAATTATATATAATGGCAAGAATTTTGTACGAGGCAATCAATATGCTATAGTATAAAACATTCAATAAACTTTGTGCCAAAAAAAAAATATACATCATTTAGTTTTGAGATGATGTCAAACACAGCACTTAAGCTTATCTACCTGAAGTTAAGCTAAATGCCGTACGCTATAAATTCAAAAGGCAGATACAACTTGCAACCATCTGATATCTGACTTTTAGGTGATGAAATGCAATCAGTTACCTTCATGAGAGAGTTATGTATTGATTCAACAACATCATCACAGGACCTAAAAGCATACAAGACGTATATAAGCTTTAGACAGCAGTTATCAATGGAAAATCAAAAATCATAAAATCAGCAAAGATAGTAAAAAAATGTATAAAATATTTACCCGCCAGACAATATTTGACTGAGGCAGAAATCTCCCAATTCCTTTGATAGCAAGCTCCAATCACGCCGAACCATATCAAGACCTTTCCGCTCAATGGTCTGCACCAAACTCAAATTCAGGAACATTCAATAGAAAACTGAATTTTATAGAATCTTGAAGATATATTACAAGCTACCTCATATGGTTTGCCATCCTTGAACTGCACTTTTACTGCTGCATATTTCTTCTTCTTGAGTAGCAGCATTCTCTTGTACAAGCCGTCAAGGTCAATTTCCAGACACCTATATTTCTTGTTGACCTATCAAAAGACAACAGACCCAGATTTGAGTATATACGCATCTAGCAGGAAATCAAAAAGAAGAAAATGTCTATACAAATTATTCAAGTACATCAAAAGCTTTCGTTTTAATACACCTACTTTGATGATTCACAAAATATACATTAAAACCATGTGAGCAAATTAATACTGCATCATTCTCTATGATCAGTCATCGAAAATATCCACGCTGGTGACTCATGTGCCTGTGTTGATAAGAGCATAAACTGCATCCTAAAACCAACAGGCATCAATCGGAGTACCCATGATTAATACAAATCTTCTCACAATTTCTTAACTAGTTGACATGGGAGGACTTTATATTATATTCTAACACCCACTTACATGCGACCCATGAGAAAGATGCTGATATGGCAAAACATGGCAGCAGAAACAATCTGGCAAGACCAAGCGAAATTGAACCTAGAGTGGCAAAGCCCAAGCAAGCGGAATAGCATAATAAAGCACAACAAGAAATGAAATGACATGACATGACATGGGCAACAGCAGGGGTGTAAAGTCGTGCTCAAGCTTAGATAATATGACAAAGAACTCGAGTTTCCATTGCAAAACCAATTGGCATTAAGTGGATTAGCTCAGGATAATTTATGGTATCAGAATTTCCTAATTAGCTGGAGAAACATCATACGTATTAACAAGTATCAAATGAATCAATAATAAATACAGGAAGAGCTTTCACACTGGCAATGGATTTACATGGGATACATAGGCAACAATGTTTTATATTATTAATAAATTTGATAACCTAGAATTTTACCGAGATATTTGATAATCAATAAAAGCAATTTACAAACAAAACCCACCTCTTGAATGACCTTTCCTGCAATTGATTTCGCCTTTCCTATGTCATCTAGTCCGCTATAAATCATTATTGAATCCGTGTCTCCATAAATAACCTGCTTGAGAAAGAGAGGTCATGCTTCAGGTTTGACCGCTCAATAAGGGAAAACCAGACAAGCTGCAAGATGACATTCATAAAATCTATCATTCATTAAAATATTTTACCTCTAAGTTCAAAGTATTCTGAACAAGATCAACGGTACTTTGTAGAATCTCCCTTCCCTTCACAGAAATAAGTGAATTGATCATCAGCATTATGTATCTATAATTTGCCTACCTATGGTGTGTTTATTCAATATTAGCAACTAATGAAGTTCATACTTGTTGTGTAACAATTTCTGCTAGTGGCTTTGCAAAGAATCTGGAGTTGGAGAATCCCAGACATCCATAAATACTGTAGACCAAATTTGTTCACCGGAGAAAATAGTAAGGCCACAGATAAGAAATCACAAGAAGAAGCACAGGAATCAATTGGAAGGAAAAATACAACAGAAACCTGTTTGCTGTAAGCTTCAGAGCTTGCTGATGTATGTCAAGTTGTTGAACCTTGAGACCAGATGCTGTTTTTAACCATGATTTCACCATTCTCCTCCTCTCCACCAAATTCTTTAGTAACTACAGTTACATGTTGATTATTCATTAGAACATTGAACTATAGACATCAATAGAATCATTGGAAGCTGATTAAAACTCCATTCATCTGAGGTAGGCAATAACTCCGGTTTTCGTTTTTATTCAACTACATATTTGTTTGTAAAGAGAATAAGATGGAAACTTAGAAACAAGAGTAAGAAAATCTGGAAAGGGCTATGCTGGTTTAGTTGGAACGAAAAAAGTAAAAGGCATCCACCTATATTCATCATTAGATGATACACAGATTATTCTGAGTAAGTAGAAATCTTTCCCTCAATTCACTCGCTTTTCTGCCAACCATGCTAATCATATACCAAATCATTTGTTTGCAATCAATCTAATGAAGTCAGATTTTCCCCTTATATAGCTGAAATCAAAGCCAGCTGGAACTGAACCTTATGACTTCAATTTAAAGAAATAATATGGTTTATAAAGAATCTATTTGTCCTCTGATGAAAAAATGCTGAACTTTCTACTAATGCAGATACATTAAGCCACCCCATGTCCGTGATGCATATGTTTCATATTTCGCTGTGCTTGAAGTCATGTCAACAAATGTACATCCAAAAGGTTTGCATGATGAAATCAATCTCCAGTGCAATCCCATCCTTTTATGGAAATGTAACTATATCTACCGACTTTTCTGAAGAATACAGTGATGCGTTAAAGAAATTCATAACTTTCGACCAAGCAGATCTTTCATAATTATAAAACACTAAAATCCTGATATCAAGTTTATTTTATCTAAAATTATGGTAAATAGATATCATTGATTCCTAATTTATGACAACCTTATTGGAGATAAAAATCTTCATTTTAGTCTGCATATGACTTATTGATTTGCTTTTTTATTGCATTGACATCAAAAGAGCAAGATCCCATGTTTATTGAGATTCTTTACCTCTGGTAGAACTCCAGTGGTTTTAGCACATGGTAAATGGGGAACTGATCCATCCGCAAATCTTTCCACCGTGGTGAAACATATATTATACTCCTGCATAAGATATACAGGCAGAATGATAATAGCGCATAACAAAGTGCAGAAAAACATCATCACTTCAACAAGGGGTAGGGAAAGCAGAGGGGAGCGAAGGGGTACTAAGCGAGAAAAACGCAAATAACTTGCCTGAATAATGGAAGGATAAAGACTGTTGAAATCCAAAAGCAATATATACTTGTCATATAAACCTTTTTTTGGTTCTAGAACTAATCCACCTGCATAGGAAGGTCCCCTTTTGGTTTTCCCATGATCAATCTCTAAAGGCTTGTTATTAAAATTTGATTCATCAGCATCCACATCATCAATCTCTCTTCCCTCAACACCATTAGACAGTGTACGTTTTGTTGTCTTCATTTCCTTGGATTGAGAAGAAAACTTGTCTGGGACAATAAATTTCTTTGAATGAAACGCATGCAATAGCAGATATTCTACTCTTTGAGCCCTTGCACCCTGAAATTAAACAAATCATTCCTTTTCATATTTTGTATTTCAAGTGTGGTAACAAGTTGATCTCTCACATATTACTAGACTATTTTAAGCACACTGTAAACTTCACCTGGAGAGTTTTCCCCCAAAGATTTCCACTAATACTAGTCAGTTGACGTGTAAGTGGAAGAACACTTAAGTGGAACGTAAGTTCCATAGACAACCACGCATCTGTTTCACCATACTCGATCTGCAAATGCTAGATGTGTAAGAAACGTATAATACACTCATAAATAGAATGAATGGTTTTCAATTAAACAAGAGTAAATCGTTTCATGTGAGGCAGTATAAGGCTTTGGCACTGGACTAACAAGAAAGGTTGTCAACATCAACTAATCAAGTGTTTACTTTCTGTGATAATTGGAGAATGTGACTCATATCACCTGTATTACAAACTGGAAAGCCTCCATGTCAATTACTATGAAGTGTGAAAGTTTCAGAAAGTTCAAATTCTATAGAGCTATTGTGTTATCAACCGACTTCCTTATTCTAGGTTATAAAGACTGGATTCTTCCATTTCTGCACTTAGAAATACTCTCGCTTAATTTTAGAGCTCGAGCATTTGAAAACTTAACTAGAAACAATGACTTACAAGTTCCATAAGTGATTCAGAATTTTGGAACATATGAGGAATATCGTGTGGAGTGATCTCCTTCCGATCTTTATTTAGCTGTGTTTTTGCCAAGTGTGTCAAGGAATAGCTAACCTGAAAGAAGCAGAAAGCCATAAAGTAAGATACTATAAGCTTTACTGCACTATAATAATAATAATATAACCTACCTCTTTTAATAGGTCACGAGAACATATGTAAGTATCACATAAGAGACGGCCTGCAATGCAAGATATGATCCCTTGGCTTGCTCCTGAGCCAAACATGGAACTTCCTTTATTAAGTTTGGGCATAACAGAGCGCTTGAGACGACCTATTTTTGACCACATAGTGCTGGGCACTCTGCAAGCCTGCACCATCCCACCATAAGTATTTGGGACATCTAAAGGATAGTACCTCTTCCACGACAAGGTGAAAAAGAAAAAAAAAAAAAAACTATGACAACGCTAATAAAGCTGATGCCAACTTGAACATTGATTAATATTTAAAGAGGCCAGTTGTACCATAAAATGGGGTGGCTGAGTACTAACTAGTCAGATCAGTGCCAGAAAGTATGAAATTCATATTATTGTATTCGAAAGTGGAAGTGTGGAACTCGCAACTGAAGCTCTTGTGAAATGGCAAAGACCAAATTGAATGCTTTGATAAAATACAAACCTGAACTCTGTGGAGAAGGATGTCCAGGTCAAACCCAGATATATTGTGCCCAACTAGAACATCGCTATCCAATTTGTGCAACTCGATCATCAAACGATTTAACAAAGCTCTTTCACTGAGATGTCAAAAAGCACAGAAGGGAGAAGGGGAAGGGAGAGGGAGAGAGGATCAGCAACTATAAGTGCATAAAATTACGAGAAAAAAATATTGAAAGAGAAAGTTGGCAATTGCAATGATTTACAACAGAACGTGCCTGCTTTCAATGCTAATGACATTCGATCTAGCCTTTTCATTTCTCTCAGCTGCTTCTTTGGTAAATCCCATAGGAAATATGCCTCCCTCAAATTTGCGCACAACAGTAAAATGACTAAGCATTCCGGGACGAGTCCACTCTGAGCTCAACATGGGAGTATCAATCTGGAAGGTCCATTCATTAATATTTGACTTTGGTGTGATACTACAATATAACAAATTCCCTGCTCATTTGGCCTTGCATCAAACAATGTACAACGTAAAAAGAGCCAGATGTACATGGACTGCAATTACAGCTTGAAATATAATTGATGACTCCATAAAATACAGATTCCAAATCAATAACATAATGTTTCAACCATATAAAGAATAGCTTAAAGAACTTAAAATTTGAAACCATGGTTTAAATGGGGAAAAAAAGTACATGTCATTAAAAATGTACATAAAATGGCATGCATTTAAATTAGATAACAATATAAACATGAATCCAAGCAATATACCATCAATAGCAAGCTTTTAGGCTATACCTTAGCCTTGTGACAGCAAATGACAGATGCAGAAACAATTTCATTAACGTTCTGTTTATCATTGATGATGGTTTTCAAATTTATTGCCGTAACAACCACTGGAGGAATCTCTGAAGTATATGTTGAGGAAGTTGGATCTTTAATGTCTTTTGGACAATCAACAGTGACCTCAAACTTACACCAGCTCACCTGTCCAAAACGTGGAAGTCAGAAACTGAGCAAAATAATCTCTAGTATGCCAATACAAACTGCAGTACATTGACATAAATGACAGAACATGTAGAGCAGTGAAAGCCTCACACGTTGAGGAGCTGGACAGCTGGAAAACTTCGAAATTGACAGCCATGAAGGTCCTTTTATTTTCCTTTTAACAAGAAAGAGCTCCAAGGCACTGCAAACATCAATGCTGATTAGAAATCTTTTGTGCATTAAACGGTATGCATTAGGTAAATGGATTAATATCCAGATATCTTAATATGAATCTGATAACTCATCGTGACGCAGTACAACATTCAAATTCCAGGAACTGATTAAAGAGATTGAGAGGGATTTATATCACAGAATGTAATTGAGGAAAACATAGAAGCCCTCAACCAGGTGCACAACAAACAAACCCAAAGTACAAATGTAAGCAAAAATATATCAACTTCTAAGCTATGCAAAAATCCCTCTATATTGTTTGCTTTACTAGTTCAAATAGGCAGCACATAATCGACGTGAACACCAAAATCCGTGCCAAAAGTTAGGACATTGTATGCTAGAAGAAACTTCAATATTTGAACTTCAGGAAAAGGAGATAGCTCTGTTCGAAACCTGCTATGAGTTCCAAGCAAAGCATAGAAGTGATCTCCCTTGAGATCTGATGGCAGCACTGGATCCTGTAAAGGCAGAGAACGCAAGTAAATAGGCTTCACAATATTCCTCCGTTCTTCTCACATGTTAGGTTCACTGCTATGACTATTTAATCTCTAATATTCACTCAAATACCTACCTAAACTGCTAAGACATATTGTACTTAAATCCATATTTTTTAAAGAGAAATATTAACAAACCTTAAATGGATAATTGATCTTGAGGACATAATTCTTCCCGTGAGGTATGTCTGTTCGTTCAAAAGCATAATTTCTCTACGAAGGAAGTAAAAGAACACAGAATGATAATTTGATGAAAGATCTGAATGCAACGTAACTTCTAAATGACACGAGAAAAAGAATAAAAATTGGAAGGTATTACAGAATTGATTTAACTACATCAACTAAATACATTTTCACATCAACTACTATCCAAACCTTGACCGGTGCCATGCTAAAACTTGAAACGTTACGATCCACTAACTGCTTTGCCATTTCAGATTTCACAGCTAACGCCATCTCCTAACAACAGAAAAATGGCCCATCAAAATAGGATGAAACAAGTGAATATATAAGCATACTGCATACAGCAGCGAGATATTACATGCAGCCGAGTGCACAGAGTGGTTTGAGACTCTTCCACATCTCTCTCTAGCTTTGCAATTGTGTCTTTATAATCTGTGGATGACATTCGGGATTTTTCACCATCTTTCTCTCGTTTCATGGTTTCTTTAAAAGCTTTGAGTGACATTTGAGACTCTTCAACGTCCCTTTCTAGCTTAGAAATTGTGTCATTGTGCAGAAAAGGAACTGTTGGGAACGCATAAACACATCTTTGCATGTTCTTTACAACCACACAGCAGCTCTGATATGTACCTCCAGCTTTGACCTTAGAAGTCACAATAACAAGTATCAAATGTTAAATTTGAAGTTCATATTTCGATGCATTTTAAATCACAAAGCAAATGCAAATTTACCAAAGTACACACTTGAGTAGTAAACCAAATAACAAATGGCAACATTAGATCGGGCTGATTATTGTACAACAGAACCCATTTCTACTTGTGCTGCTTGTGAACTCGAACCACCACAAAAAAGAAATAACTGACTCACTACTCCAGGCTGAACAAGAAAATTTGTAACCAAGATTCTACAATATACCAACCAGATAAACTAGTGTTAATAGCTATAAATATGAGAACACTTGTGCCTGAAAAGTTATGTAATTGCTGACGCTCAAAAATGCTTTCAAAAGTCAAAGTTGGAAAATGAATCATCCCGATCAAGTTCGCCTGAACTTCAAACTGTGCAGTGTAATCAAATATCTAAAGATAGCAGATAATGACAAATATAGATGAAAGAATAACCAGGACGTAAACAGTGTAACATACTTTTCCAAAGAGATAGAGGTTCCCTGCATTAGCACCATAAATTTCCTCATGTGCATCGAGTATGTAGAAAGGCAACGACCCTTTGGAATCCACTTCAAAGTTAGTCTTTTCCTCGATGCTAGAGCTCTGGTTTGGTGCATTTTCATCAGCAACCACGATTTCTCCAGCACTCCTTACGGCCTGCCATCCCAAAGTAGCACTCAAATCCAGATCCTTCGACTCCTCAATTTTTGCATTGAGACTGAACACCTTTTTCTCCTCCTCCACAGCTGACTCCTTTACTTCAACCCTGTTCAACAAACTATCTTCATTCCGGTTTTTATTATCCGAAGATTCACTGTTTTCCTTCCCTTCATCTTTTGATTCATTACATAAAGTCCTGCCTTCTTCAGTTTCCTTAGGCATAATCTTCTCCTTACCCATCATACTTTCACCCTGTTTCAAATGGAATAACGACTGGCTGCCGCCAAAATTGATCTCCTGAATTTCATCTGAAACGCTCAAATTAACACTGCTTATAACAGTCTTCTCAAGCTTAACCGATGCATCATTCAAATTGCCTGGTACAAAATTCCTCAAATTATTCAGATTCCCTCTCCTACGCTTCTCTCTATCATTCTCATCGGGCGCAAACTCAGCAATCACTTCATCAACAATACTATCGCACGACAAATTAGTGGCTTTATTATCCTCCCTATTTTTCTTAAACACTGATGACGTGAACATATTAGAAATCCTCTGCCTGCCCATTAATGCAGCTGCCGATTGCAGAGCCGAGGGCTTTTTGGTAATTTCTCTCTCCTTTTTCTCCAGATTATTACTATTTTTCTTTCTTTTCGGCCTCTCGGATTCTCCCTCCGATTCTTCAGATGATAAGGGGACACCGGCGAGGGACCAATCCTCTTCCTGGCCCTCGTCGCCGTACCCTAGGCCGTTATCATCGATTATGAAACCCTTGACTTCTTCCCGGCGCTTCGCAACTAGGGCTTCGTACTCGTCCTCGTCCACTGTATCGTAGATCGGTTGGTCCACCTTAACCTGAAAGTCAAGGTCCCGGCGACCACCGCTCCGGAGAGCCTTCAGCCGCTCGAGCGCCTCTGCACGTGCCTCCGCAGCAGCGCCACGGGTCCGACGCCTTCCGGCTACCGCTGGCTGCTCGTCGGACATTTTTTTATTTTTTATTTTTGCTTTATCAGTCGGTCTCTCTCTAGATCTAAGCTCTGTGCAGGGGGAGAAATAGAATTGGTGGGAAGAAGAAGAAACAAAAGGCGGGAAACATATTTTCGCGCCAAAACAAATCAAGTCACTCTTAATATTTTGATTTTTGAGGCCAAGAATTCTGGGCCGGCCTTTTGCCCTTGGGATGAGCTTATGTTAACTGTTAAGGAAGGGTAATTAACCAGGGAAAATCTCCTTAAACCTAACATATAAGATTTATTATTCAAAATTAAGATGACGAGCCTCTTTGAGCCTCATTTTTTTTGCCAAAAAGGTATTTTGAAATAGTAATTTGATGGAGAATGTGTGGTTAAAAAAAAATCGAATTTAAGTGTGTTTCACGCGGAAATCGAGCCTCGCAATCAATTAAAAGATGGTTCAAACGATTGTGTAAGGAACAACGACTTTTCGAGACAAAGTACCAACGAAGGGTGCTTTATTTATGAAAATTACAATTTACAAGAAGAGAAATGTCTCTAAGGGGCACAAGCACAATGAATTCGCAAAGTAATTGAAAGTTAACGAAAAGAACTAAAAGAAGCGAAATTACATAATTCTCTATTCGAGAGTGATTTGATCGGAGTCCCTACTTCTATGTTCTCTTTTCTCTTTTATAATCATTTGGTAGTTTTTCCTTGTAAAATCGTTTGAAGAATCACTCATCGCCCTATAAGTACCCACTTTCTCCTTAATTGGATGACTTGTCAAGAAATTATCGCTTTTAACTGCTGTCATTACTCCCATCATTTAACTGCTTGCAACCGAGATTCTTGGATTGTGGAATGTGAAAAGATTGCCCAACTGTTTCAATAACCGTTGATTTAAATAATCAACGAGAGACTATATTCGCACAGCTCTTGGGCGTCTTGCGGGCTTGAGCGATAATGATACTATACTCACCCGGATCTTGGGCGTCGAGCACACCTAAGTGATGATGGACCTCCACTACATAACTTCGTCTTGGATTTTTTCATGGTCTCATTTTGGTTTATCATTCGAATCTCCTAACTGGACTTCATTATTTGGACCATTTTAATTGGGCCTCATTTTTGCATGTCAACAACGTGTAATATTATTTTATTGATTATTGTGTAGTAAAAAATATGATAGAAAAATATATTTTGGAAATACTGAAGATCAAACAAGGGCATAACTTTTTACTTTCACTAATCTAGTGATAATTAAAATTATTTTAATTAATTAATACATGATTAATTAAAGAAAATGGTTTTGTGTTTATCTAAAGGGTAATTATATTACCATTACAAATTTTACTAAGTGCACCACAAATTTTTTATTTACTTAAATATCCTCAAGTAAAATTACATAATTAAGATTTTAATATATTTTTTAATTAAATAAATTATTATTACACCACAAATATAAAATATAATTTCTTTATTTCTTTTTCCTCAACATCTAATTGCTCATAATTATTCCGACGACTTTTGCTTTTTTCCACGGAGGCAAAATAATTTTCTTTTCTTCACGGTAAATAAGCCAATTTTAACCATTGAAGACTACTAAGTTATATCTCGTTCTAAAATTATATATCGTTGAAAAGATTAGTCATCTCTTGTGCTTGAAGGTCATGTAGGGTCCTCTGTCCAAGAGCAACTGTGCTTCTCTCTCTCATACAGTTTATTACGCTGCATCGTTACAATTTTCCAACGATATCATAGAGAAGCTTCATTACCAATGAAGTCAGCACAATACGGTGCAGTTGTATGTCAGGAACAATTTCTCATTTCGTAGGGACAACTCCACCCAATTAGAGATGTCAAAATATCTTGAGATTGTTCAATCTGAACCTTCATATTTATTCCCCTTTCATTCCACCTAAATCTAGGTCACATAGATCTGAAGAATTTATGTGGATCGTACATTTTGAATTCATCGTGTAACATAAAAACTTATAATTTTTTAATAGGAGTCTATATTTTATTAAAAAAAATAAAAATTGCATGGATGTATTTTCTGTGTTGTCTATAACTATATACGTGTTAACTGATCAAGTCTATGTTAACTGTTACCTTTTGTGACCAAGTATATTTTAAGTGCAACTATCTATGAATAGATCTGTGTTAACTGTGATTGTTTATGGCCAGACCTCTATTAACATGAGTATGTTAATAATAGTCCATTTTTCGTAAGTTTTTAACATGAATCTGTTTGTGACCCGATTACAATTTTTTAACAGGAGTTTGTATTTCATGAAATGCTTGCATTAACATGATCTATTAAATGTGTTTGTGACCAGTATGTGCTAATGGTGACTGTTTGTGATCGAGTTGATATTAACTTACTGTTTCTGACCAAATCTACGTTATATATGACTCACGATGACTATCTGTGTTAATTGTGACATGTTTTTATGACCGTGACATGTTATAGCAAATACATTATCAACATTTTTCTTATAAGAAATTCTCCCATAATTTACACATG
Source organism: Fraxinus sp. D2006-0159 (assembly GCA_903798375.1). NCBI lineage: Eukaryota > Viridiplantae > Streptophyta > Magnoliopsida > Lamiales > Oleaceae > Fraxinus > Fraxinus sp. D2006-0159. The sequence continues at coordinate 3,695 of CAIGRQ010210026.1, read as the reverse complement.
CTAAAGTCACACTACACCTAAAATCAGGTTATAGTCAAGTCACATTTTACTGTAACGAGGTCACAATTTACCAAAAGTCAGGTCAAATTTTATCAAAATGAGGTCACGTATAACGAAAATCAGGTAAAATAAAACTCATTCACAATATACCCAGCATATTCATGCACTACATTTGACATTACAAGGCATTTTATTAGTCACAATTTAAAATTAATTGGTCACAATCAATTTTCATTATAATTAATTCAAAGTTTGCTAACTTGGGTTGGCGGTGTCAAAATAAAAAGTTGGGGATCTCAACTGCAATTTTCTAAACGTATATGAATGTCAATCCACTGCCCTCTCTCCCGCATATTTTCTCCAATTTATCTTCACTGTTGAAGTCGCTTGGAACAAGATGACTCTATCGCTCACTCTGACACAGTTGAGTTCAACGTAACAATAAGTCAAAACAAATAAAAATGGCAACATTCATATTGCACTCAATTATAAGTACCACACTAGTCAAAAATTTTCCCATTTCCAAAATTAGGGATGAACAGGATTCAATTTGAAAGATTTACTACAAATTTTCAAACCAAATCATTTAAAGCGATTTGAAATTTTTTCAAACCAAACCATTTCAATTTTTGAACCAAACCAATATAAACCACTTTTTTTTTTTTATTATTTGGTTGGGTTTAAAACCATGGTTTAACAAGGAAAAATAATATATATCGAAGTTAAATCATAAATATTAGTTTGACATTTCATGTTGAAACATAAATTATATTATTAAAAATATTACAAACCAAATTTCTATAATTCTAATCATTGCAATGAAACAATACTATAGAAATATTTTAACCCTTTAGTCAATATTAATGACACAGTATCTGCAATTATAACATATGATTCATTATCTCCATAATTATAAGAATATAGGGCATGTCTGGTATTGATTTTCGAATTGATTTTCAAACTGTTGCTACGCATTTCAGCCGAAATCTTTGACCCTTTCTTTCACAGTGGGTCCCATGAAGTTGAATAAAACAGTAAAAAAATCACTACAAATCCGAAAAGAAGCAGAAATAGAAAAGCTGATAGTACATGAATCCATTGATTATAGTTAGATAAAATGAACAACAAATAAAGGAAAATGATAGAAATATCAAATATGATAATAACTTCTATAAGATTTTGTGAATAATTTAATGATTTTACTTCTTCCAAAAATTGACAAATTAAATTATTATTCAACCATATTTGTATTTAGGGGTGTCAACGAATCGAGTCGAAACTCAAAGCTCGGACTAAACCCGAGTAAAAATGGTTCGATTTTTTTTTTTTCCCAAGCCGAGCCGAGCATTTGCTTAGCTAAAAAAATTTAGGCTCAACCCAAGCTTTTGACTCGGGCATTTACGAGTCGAGTCAGCTCGATCTTTTTTTTTTATATTAATTTGTGACTATTGCTTGCAACGAGTACATGTGAGTCATGCCTGCAACTAATTATTTATTTCTTGTTTTTCTAACCTTTTATTTAACTTGGCTCGGCTCGTTATGAGCCGAAAATGACCTGTGTGGCTCGTCGAGCCATACGGGTTGGCTCGAGTCGACGCCCCCAAAATGGGGCTCGGCCCAAGCCTATGCTTGGTTCCAATGAGCCACGAGCCGCTGGAGCCGACAAGTCACATTGACATTCCAGTTTTTAAAAGAATCAAGAATTTGACCATTAGTAGGAAATTCAGACTTGAAAATAGTTGTTAAAATTTGGATAACTAAGACATTTTTAGCAATTTGGGGGATAGTATTTGTATTTATTCGTATTCAATTTCCGTCAAAAGTTTTATCGAAAAACTCATTGGTCAACGATCTTTTAAGTAATCCACCTAATCATTATAGCAATTATTAGTAATCTCGAAGTTAACTTAAAATATAAATACTTAATTGAGTGATACAAATAAATAAAAATGTGGACCGTTAAAAATTAAAGAGAGTATATCACAAAACAACACAAGTATATATATAAAAAAAAAAAAAAAACAGCAAGCAATTACCAAAATATAAGAAAATTTGGACAAGCTCATATGGAAATTTAGTCGAAATTAGAGAAAATTATTAGTAAAAGGAAAAGAAATGCGTGAGTTTGAATTAATATCTAGATATAAATGTTTACGTTTAAATTAAAATCTAGATATAATTGTTGACTCGATTTTAATGGACGATCGATGAATGTGGTTCAGCTGTAATTGTTCAACACTTCACCCAATTTGAGAGTTTTGCATTCACAGTTGTGATGACCAATTGGTATTTGGTACAAATTAATAGGATGGACAATTGTATATTTAGGTATTAAGTTTAATTGAGTTATGCTAATATGAATGCATCTTTTGGGACATGCTTAATTTTAATTGGGTTGTATAAAATTTAAATTAATTTATTTTCAAAGGTTTTTGTAAATGGTCTGATGGTTTGCATGGCCGCCCCGATTATAGATGACGTAGGCGATCGGTTAAGGCCCCACTTTAATGAGGGCCCCAAATTATGTAACGTTAATTGACTAGTTGAAAAAAAAAACGAAAGTTATAATTACAAAATTTCGTAAAATAGAATTATCATAACCAAACACAAGAAACTAATAAAATAAAAAATACAAACATCTCTAAAAAAATTCACATAATTGACATAAAACTTATCACATACTCACATTGATATATCACATCCGTTACTTTCTAAGTATATAATTAACTTGACCATTTATATTCACAATCGTCATTTTTCTTAAGAAGAAACAAAACGTCACTTTTATCTCTTCAAAATTTAAGGCCATTACTTTTCTTAATGTTCTCATGGTGAGTCTTACACTTATTTAACGAGATGTTGCTAAATGTAATAATATTCATTTCTATCTCCAAATTCATGCATTTTGTTTTCTTCATCCATTTTTTAGTACCATTGTATTGATTAATATTTTGATTAAAATAATGTTTCTATGTGTGTTATGTAGTCTATTTTTGGATTTTCTCGATCAATTTATTATTCCTTTTTTATGTCGTACCAGTCCAATTTTCCTAATTATATGTAATTATTTTTAAAGTCAAAGTCAACAATTAAATTTAACCACATATTTCATGTTATTCACAACATCTTAACCATATATTTTATTATTATTATTATTTTTTTAATCAAAATATACTAAAAACTTATTTTTAATCTCTATCAAAAAAGAGGGGGGGGGGGGGGTTAATATTCGTGGGGCTCAATATTTGAAGTTTGCATAAGGCTCCCAAAATATAAGGGTCGTCCCGACAGTTTAAAACAGTTTGCAAAGATTGAAATATAAATCAAATCATTTCAAAATGGCTTGGTTCAATTCATTTCGTGTATTTTTGTTTCCTTAAACTAGGGTAATTACATGGTTTATATTTCATTTTCGGTTAGAAAAAGGAATATGGGAGTAATTAAGCCATAGAGTATTTATGTTACTATTAACAATTTATAACAAAGATACAACGTGTATAGAATTGTTTTATTTAATAAATTATTCTTCTTGTACATAGGGGGCACCATAATGGTGTCCATAATGGATAGGTGGTGTCCCTTATGTACTTGTAGCACTTTCCTTATTTAATTGATATAAATATGATTTTTACACAGAAAGCTCAGTTTTCTCCTAGACCTTTTTCAATTTTTATGGGTAATTTTTTTTTTTTTTT